>VYYT01000263.1:22184-38414 GCA_032988895.1 Colletotrichum kahawae | reverse complement strand
TAGCTCTGAGGCCATCGCGGGCGAGAGTAGGTTGTAGGGGTGGATTTGGTGGTGTTAGTGGTAGGGTGACGAACCCAGCGCGGCACTAACAGTGGGTGCCGGTGGGGTGGAATGTAGGAGGGAAGTGCCGGGAAGGATCATTCCTTAGGATTCGGTGGGCACCAATCGCATCTAATAATTTTCGACATGTCTCCTGAACTGAGCATCTACACAAGGATCTTGACCCTTGGTGGCGGCCTCTCGAACTACTAGGTCACCTAGAAGTCATCTGGACAGACCAGAAAAGCCTCAGTCAATCAATCGGCCGTTTCATTAACGATGCTTGTGGAATTCTCGTGAAGGATATCGAACTATCGTCATGGTTCCTGCATCAGTATCGACAAAACGGGGTAGCTTCGGAATTTTACCTCGGTCGGCATAAAGAAGTCGTCAATCTACGGCCCGGCAGATAAGCATACCACCCTCCGTGACTTAATGATCATCTTAATCCCAGGGGTAGATCATGCTATTTCCAGTAGCCTCGGTATGGTGTCAAGACAAGAATCATTACCGACAAACCCTGCCGGCCCTATTGGGATGTCGAAGTTGGCATCAGGCATCCACGACGCTCATGATGCTAGGTTGAATCGATCGCATTCCCCGCTGATGACCAAGCTGACGCTCTCTTGGCGCTAGATTTTGACCTACCTCGGTATGATGAGCAAGGCATTTCCATTTCTCTAAATCATTGGTTAGGCTTTTGTGGTGATGTCAAATGGCCAGCCTGATTGTCAGCGCTAGCAATCCATTTTCTTTTCCCGGGTCTCAGAGCAATGTGGTTTCCTTATCAGCCAAGCTGCCCAGGTCCTTCTACGATGTTCTATCTAATTTCCATCCTCCGAGGGCATCTGATGCCGGTGGGATCGATGGCTGAGAATTTATCTCCATCGTCAGGCATGAACTTCCTCGTTCGGGCGGATATTGTGCTCTAACTGTGCGGGTCAGTAAGGACGACATAAACGAGTATTTATTGGGACAACAGAACCGACCACAAAACCGACAGTTCAAATCGCAGGAATAGCATGAATGGATCATCGAAATCATCGAATGTAACAAAATTTGATGTAAACATCGCCCCACCCGCTTACCTAGGCGTATTCGTCTAGGTAGCAAACTGATTATGTTGGCACCCTCGTGACCTTCATCCCAAAGACTGAATACGAATATTACGAGAATTGCTTGGAATTACCGCTTAGTGAGACATTCAAGAACCACCGTAGGTTAGTGACAGGCAGACACTGTAGGTCACCAAGAAGAATTGAGAGCCAACTATTTAATGCTAGCCATCTTCATGTCGTACAGCATACGCCAGCCATCATCGCAAATGACACTTCCCAACTTTTGGGCGAAGGTTGCGCGAGACAATGGAAGAATTTCAGGGGAATCAGGTGATCGAAAGCCAAGACAGGTGATGTGGTGGAATGTCTCGGAGACTCCTGGTCAACCAACGTTTCATAACGTTCTTCAATGACAGGCCACATGTAACTACAAACGCCCGAACTGTGAACTTTTGCTTTTTCTAACCGGTTTAAGTGGAATACATGCAGGAGATAGTGAAAGAAAATAAGAGGGGTTGGTGGCTATGTATGCGGCCGGATACGCGGCCAAGTGAACACGTGCGTATGTGTACACTAGGTCTACGACGCTCCCTCGACTTCTCGAGGTCCCCTCCCCCCAGGCCTAACCGGGAATGGGTGCCATACGCAGGGATCTATCCATTCATTGGCGATGCGATGAACCCCATTTCCCCTTGGTCAGGCCGGCTCCTAGCAACCATCCCATTCGTACTTCCACATCACAGCGAGATGCAGCCGTTCGCACTGTTTTCAACGAAAATGCCGCCCAAAATTTGTCCCTCGTTGAGATTGCTTTCCTGAAGCCCGTCGTTTACGACCGTCTTCGTCTCGGTCGGCTTCTTCAACATGCCAATTTGCAGCGCACCACCGCCAGCATTGTTGTTCGGGAGGACCTTAGTGACAGCCTTCAACGGCTCGTTCCCCTCGGAGAAAAAGACTTGCATAGTGCTACAAGACAGTAAGTAATGCCGCCCATCACGTCCACGAGATAGGGTGTACTTACTTCTGCGGCACATCAAGCGTAACAGCCCAATTTTGCCATGTATCAAACTTCAAAGGGGTCGTAAACACGACGCTATTGTTCCGGTCCAACATCTTCCAGTTCTCCTTCAGCGGTTCCGTTCCATTCTGGCCCAACGGCAATCCGAGCTGCAGCGCAAACTGAGCACCGCCGGAGTCATTTGTTTCGTGGAAGGAGGTGAGATATTCGTGCGTCAGGTTCAGCTTGCGTGCAGAGTCTTGCATGGCAGACCAGTGAAACGTCATGACGCCCTGGTTGGACGCATCGGAGCCGTTGCCAAGCAGGAGACCCGCTCGGCGGAAGCCGAGTTGCGGGTTCTTGCCGGGTGGGGGGTTGAAAATGGAGCGGTCGTTGATCGTCACCTCCAGGGGCTTGAACTCACTTCCGCCGGTGGCATTGCCGGAGGCGGCTGCATCGAAGCGGGATGGTGTCGGAACAGTGGGGAAGAGAATGATCTTGGACCAAGGGTCGGCGCCCTTGGTGAAGCCGGGGTTTCAAGGGGACGCGTTCGTGTCGAAGTTTTCGAGGGTGAAGTTTTGCGAGATGCGACCGTCAAGGACGACTGGGCACTGCACCGAGGCAGAGAGTGCACGCACAGCGAGATGGGGCAAAATCATGATGAGAATGATCAAAGAGAGTGACTGAAGTGAATGTGAAAATGAATGAATGACTGATCAAAACAACATCCCACCGGCAGCCTAGAATGAAGAGATTGATGGAACATATACCAGTTCGTCGCTTCAACCCCACCAATGTGATACCCGGACTTTATTGCGACAAATAAAGGGGGAAAACCTTAATCTGGCCTTCGTCTGAAGGCTTGTCTGTCGGTGCCGAATAAGATTCTCCACCGCAGCTAGAGTCGCCGGGTTCTACTCGCTACCCGCCCGTTGGAGATCTGGATAGCTCCGTGTCTTTAGGAATTACAGTAGGATGAGTGGAAGAATACAAGGGCTTTGCAAGGCGAGTTTTGGAGACTTGCATCAAGATGAGACGTGCAGACGAATCATGTTTGTTTTTTGCTTGAGTTTTTCAGACCGCCGAGTCATGAATCCGGGGACTTACGGTAGGCGAGAACTGCAATTTCTAGACCCGGCGACCGGGACGTTGGTAGCGCCCGAGCCTGCGAGGTATTTAGACACATTCCGATGGCCATTCAGCAAACCTCAAATTCGTTTCTGAACAATGGTCAAGTGTGATGCGATGATTACTTGGGGAGTTGAAAGTGAGTTCTACCGTTCGGAGGGGGGGTATTTCTGCCCAAGCGATCGGAGTCCATTATTGCTATTGTCATTGGCGTCACTTTGTTTCTTCTCACAAAAGCTTGTTTACGTTCAACCGTCAAAAGTAAAACAAACGTATTAAGCTTTCTTATTTGTAGTTGCGCTATATAATGTAGCTTTCCTTTATGGGTTTGCTTTCAACGGTAATGATATATGCCTGGCTATTTAGTTGTATTTGAGTACGATCTTGGCTATACCACAGTCCCTTTTGCTAGTTTCAAGGTGAACTCAGTATAGTTCTTAGGGTCTTCGGCCTTCTCTGATAGGTTCTCTTTCTCTTTCTCTCCCTGTTCCTCTCCCCCTCTCTCCCTACTGTTTGTTGTCTACTTCCGAGGTATTTGAAGATGAGGCGGAGGTCTCTGCTGTTTCCAGCTTTCCGAGGGTCGTGGAAATAGCTATATAATAAGGACAATTATAGTAAGACTAGCTTAGATATTTCTTCTTTCTAATATCCTTTCGAAATATTTGAAAAGCTAATTGAATCTACTTTGAAATTACAGACTGCCGCCCACTTTCAAAAATGCCTTTCATATCGTACTCGCCGAATCTCACTTCCGGGCGCAGGCCAGCGAACTTCCAAACACCGTCTATCTTTCGATACCAATGCTGATTGTAGCTGTGGGCGTGACCTTTCTTCTCCTCCACCGGTGGGTTCGCGTCGGAAACCTTGATATGAGGAACACGTAACTGATGGTGTCCAATTATCTCTGCATCAGAGACCTTTTCCCACTTTGTGGCACCAACGAAGTGTTGCGTCTTTAAAAGCGGGCTTCCTAGGACTGCTGGGGTCGAAATCATCGCAACATAGTCTGCGGCTGGCATATATTCCCACAGCTTTCCTATAATCTCGCGGTAATCTATCTGGTTGAAACATGGTCTGTCAGTGCCTTTCGTTTTGACCTTTGAGTAGAAGAGTATAACTGCAAGTGATTTGCAGTTGAGCAGAGGCTGCAGAGCGGGAAGCTTACTCGCAACTCAGACGCGATGCATCGTCGCAGACGGTCCCAATCTTTGGTATCATAGCTTTCTGCCCACTCGAAAAGAGCCGCCGACACGCCGAGGTAGTCTGTCCAAATGTATGTAAATAATCTAAATCTCAAGGTACCTGCTGGTATTCAAGTCGGTAAATACCTTCGAAATTGATAATTCCTGCGCGCAAAGAAGTCATGATGCTTTGGGTCAGCGCGTAGATTTGAAGGTGCTCAGTCTTAGTGCAAAATGAACCTGTTGTTCTTATGCCAGTGCTTTCTAGTTCCAGCATAGATGATCACCACGTAGTCTTGGTATCAACCGGTGATGCTGCCGCGGTCGGCTCCGCGCGGGGCCGCCTACTACGGGTAATCTTGGCGACGGCCGGATGGGAGGACACTAGGCTTTCCAGACCAAGCCGTTACTCAAACTATATTCTCTACACTTCTCCTGGCCAATTGCACAGAAATGTACCGTCATAAATCTCGGGTTCGATCACCAAGTGTAAAGCTTGCATTCGTCGTGGACACCAACATTGCATCTGAAACTTCCCCCACTTTCCGTTCGACGCAAGAGGGCATCTGGCATCGGGGTTGCGACCTCCGCTCTGAACATTCGACTACATAAAACATTTTGTTACCTGCCATAGACAGATCAAAGTTCATGCTGTGAGTTCTTGGTGCATCTGCGGCTTAATAGCCCCCTGAAGATTATTGAGCCTTCTTTTTCATGTTGTATTTTCTCGTAGTAAGCCTATCATCGAGGATTTGACGCTCAAAAACACAACGAAGACGGACGATATGTCCCTTGCAGGATACTTTCTTATATGGACTCACTACGGCTCAGCATTCTTCGTCTCAAAGGAACTCATGTATTGGATGACGTCATAGCTGCATTGGGGGCAGGGAAAGAACGGACGAGACCTTATCGTGCCCGAAAGCTTCTCAATATTGCCAGTTCAAATAAGAGTAGGGCCGGTAAACATGCATTCCTGCATAGAAAAATGAACAGAAAACCAGCGATGGTCAACCGTCAACATATTGCGATTTCTTTGGTTAACAACCTAAAATCAAGCATGTCATGCGCGAGGGACATGTTCAGTTGTGGCCTTCGAGCTTTGCAATGCGCAACCGGCAAACACTGGTGGCTCAATTTACAGAAGTATGTGTATGTGGTTTCACGCGATTGTTGTATCACCTGGCAAATGCCTCTGTTGAGGGCAGCAGTGTAGTATTATTCATGACGGGTTTCGGACTTCGATCGAATGTGACTACGCGGGGCGCTCTATGGAATTTATCTTCCGTGGATTGGGATTATTCATCCGTTATCCTACTTAATTCGTTGGATTGAGTTGTTTTTATCCCACCGGCTGCTGGCAGTGTCTGCTGTAGGTGAACCAATAGGGTTGTGCTCGGCTATGCGTCGCTCTGTCCAGAGCCAATGGGATAAGTCCGCTAGCCCAGAAGCGGGAGAAAACTGGGTAGATGATCTTACTGTCGTCATACAGTTGCAAGTTAATCGTAGTTTCGATGTTCAGTTGGGAAGCATTGTCGTGCAACATGACAAAGCAATCCCTCCGACAACTATATATCCTGCCCGGCTCTCTGATACCACCCAGTCTTCTCGATAGTCATCAGCTACTTACTTTGCAAGTCACACCAAACTTAGAATGGCCGTCCCACAAGCATCAAAGCAGTGGCTTCTGCGTGAGAAGCCCTTCGGCCAACCGATTCTCGAAGGAGACAAGCCAACCTTTGTCCAGTCCCAAGCCGATGTCCCCCCCTTGAAGGATGGCCAGGTTCTCTTGAGGACCCAATACCTCAGCAACGACCCTGCTCAACGCACTTGGATCTCTCCTTTCGCCAGTGTAGAGCGCCTTTACCTACTGCCTGTAGATGTTGGCACAGTCATGAAGTCTATGGGGATCGCAGAAGTTGTCGAATCCCGCAGCTCCGATGTTCCTGTGGGGAGCCTGGTGTCCGGTAATCCTGGCTGGACCGAGTACTCAATTGACGACGCCAAGAATGTTGCGATTATCGAAACTCAACATGATCTCCCTATCACACACTTCCTTGGCGCACTGGGTCTGCCTGGACACACGGCGTACTACGCCCTTACGCAAATCGTGAAGGCCAAGAAGGGAGAGGCGATTGTCATCAGCGGGGCGGCAGGCGCCGTGGGTACAATGGCGGTGCAAATTGCTAAGAAGATGATCGGATGTCGCAAGGTATGTTTCGCCATGCTCGTTTTCCATGATCGGGCTATGGCAGTTGACTGTATTTGCGTGTTCTATAGGTGATTGGTATTGCAGGTAGCGATGAAAAGTGCCGCTGGGTCGAGAAGCTAGGAGCCGACACCTGCCTGAACTACAGGTCTGAAGCATTCAAGCAGCAGCTCACGAAAGAGACAGAGGGATTTGTTGAAATTTACTTCGGTGTGCTTATAATATCTATCCCAGGCTTGCAAATCTCGTAACTGACTTGAGTCCAGACAATGTTGGCGGCGAGATTCTGGACTTTATGCTGACCAGATTGGCCAAATTTGGCCGAGTCGCAGCTTGGTGAGTTATTACAATGGCATAATCACTTGCTTACTTCACCGCAAAGTCTGATGTATCATTACAGCGGATCTATATCCAACTATAACCGTGACGGCAATGCTGTTGGTTTGAAGAACTACTTCGTACGTGTAGTAACCCCTATGAACTGACTTCTCATACTGACCTAACCACAGGAAGTCATTGCCATCAGTCTGCAAATCACGGGGTTCATCAACCTCGACTGGGTTGAGCATCTGCCCGAGGTTCGAGCCATTCTTCTCGATGAGTGGAGGAAGGGCACAATTGTTATTGCCGATGAGAGTGAGATGGTTGTTGAGGCAGCCTTTGAAGGCATACCTCGCACTTGGATGATGCTGTATTCGGGAGGAAACACAGGCAAGCTTGTGACCAAGTTGAAATATTAGGTGTCTTATGAGCTGGCAAAGTTTGTAAGTCTAGTTCAACCACTCCTTCTCTTGCGTTTAGGATTTCTCAGTGATCCTAAATTCTGTCTGGCCGAGTCAAAAGTTTTATATTTCTGAGCACGTGAATCGGAGGCACATGTACCGAAGTTGGAAGATTGAATCTTAGTTCTCAAGAATAATCTTGGAAAGGTGCTCTCTCTCCGGGAGTCTTTCAACCGCTGCCTTCCGATCTTTTACCGTACATATTACATCATTTACCGCCGGCTGCAAGTTCTTCCCCTACATGAATTCGACCATGTTCGGATCATCTGCCTGTTTCCCTATACGACCCCTCGCAGAGAAACCCCGCGTGAAAGAACTTCTAGAATATCGGGTTGCTCACCCCCAAATCCTCCAGAGGCTCCGATGACGCTTAAAACTCCATCAGGACGCGTGGCAAGAATTGACTGACTGAGGGTTGTGTCAATAACCTGGTTCATTCTCCGAGACTGTGCACTAAAAAGGTCCCGAGTAGCCTGGCCCCAAATTTGTGGTTGTGCGATGGTTGATTATATTTGAAGAGCCAAGTTCTTTCAGGTGATTCGAGTTCTCTCAGTTGTTTATGGGAGCCACGACTGTTGTACCGGCTGCTACCGCAAGGTATTCGTTCGCAATCATCAGTGACCGATCTAACGCCACAAGAGACACCAGATGCCATGTGGGACTTGACCTGACATACCTGCAAAGCAGCGATTCTCACGCCTCCAGTTCCTTTAATGCATAAGGACGCCATCGCCATCGTGCACCTCCCTCCCCGGTTGTCCGAAAAAAGCATTCCATGCCGTCTGGCCGGAGCAGCTCAAAGCCACAGCTTCCTCAAATAACAAGCTTTTCGGTATCCGAACCAGAGCGGTGTCACTAAAGAGACCAATGTCATTTTGCTGACCCAATACTTGAATCATGTTATCTGTTGTTGCGAATGCCTCATCTGATAAGTGAGCAGCGATGTATTTAACGACGTTGTCCGCTACACAGAAATCCAGAATATCCGAGCCCGTTTGCAGGACAACAACGGCGCCGTCTGACCCTGGTATAAGCGATTATGTGACAGGTGTTCGATGCATATGCTGAATAAACGAATCCTCAGTGAAGGACCAGACCCCATGAAGCCCGAGAAGATCTCACGCCTTCTTTGCGAGTCCCTGTTGCCGGTCAATATCCCGCAATTCATCGGCTGGAGTGCGCCAACATGAGGATTCAACGACGCAGCGCGAATTGGAACAAGCACATCTCTTGGCTCAAGAGGAAAGGATATCGACGTTGTCAGAAACTCAAGTGAGTCGACCCCCGTCGGAGTGCGAAGCACCCATCTTCAGAAGTCGGTGGGTTGGATATCTATCTGTCGGGATCAGCGGGTGAGTCATTCTTTGGAAACTCCTGTAAAGAAGACAAGATACCAAGTCGAAGCGAAACTGAGGTGCCTCTTATGGACCTGCTGAATTTGCGAACATTTCTTGCTAATGATGTAGGGTTACAACATCGTAGCCAAATTGTTCAAAAACGTAGTCCAACTCGGCCGAAACTTCGATGGCGTCGGGTTCCCAGCAAGATCCCTCGAACGCCGAGCGGGCGAGTTGGTGATTACATCCGCAGGTCATAAACGTTGCATAATATCACCCTTCTGAATATGCAATGTCATCAGTGACTGAACATACGACACCACAGGCTATCGAATCCTGCCGGCGTGCATGATGTGGAAGCTCCATGCGCCTTGAGACGGACCATCACTCTGGAGTCAGTCAAACCTTCTCGCCCACCAAATTGAACTGTGCTTGAAATCTTCAAGATTCCTGCATGCACTTTTATGGACAGTCTATTGAGGAGGATTACTTGAGATAGAGCGAGAACTCTGGCTTACATAACCTTTGCACAAAGCAGTCCCCGCTGCTTGTCGCTCTCGGGTCAGAAGGTCCTCATACTGGACATCATTAATCCAACAGCTTGGGTCAGAGACTGGGTACATATTGTAGAAGTCTCTTTGTCTAAGCGTACGACTGATACAGAAACACGTTGCCAACTGAAATTAGGATAGCCCAGCCGCCGTTTAATGAGATGAACCGTGTCACTTCCTTTCGCATCCGGTTTGCTCATCAAGCCTAACAGGCCCAGGAATAATGGGGTTCTCGTCCTCCCCAACGGCGTCCCCAGGATAGGTGTCACCTAGACAACATTTGAAGCCATTGCATCGTCAACTTCATGAAAAGAACGAACCTGGAGACTCTGTTTGTGGGAGTCGTTGATCACATTTAAAACTCACAATTCCTTCGAGCATCATTAACCGATCGACTTCACTCATCGCGTTTTTCAATAGCTCCCTCTCGTTGTGTTCTCACCGTATGTCGGAACCTATCAGTCGGGGTTTCGACGTGCTTTTTCGGTCGCAAAGTCCAAGCCAAAAGTGCACTTACCAGCGGCTGCTTTGGTTGAAGGAACGACAGGAACTTTACTAGCTTCCAAAAATGCTTGGGTAAGTGTGAGGTAGAACCACCGGAACGGCCGTCTTGACAGCGCCGTGGCATCTGCTATTATCCCACCGGCTACCGCAAGACGCAATAAGGTCTTGGCCACGACATGACCCAGTTTTACCCTAAGTCTAAAGTCCTTGGATCTTCTCGTTGGTCGAAAGAAGACGACTTCGTAGAGCCAATTATTATGCTAATTAGCCCAGCCCGGCACAGGGGTTTTAGAGCCTTGCTGCAGCCGGCGGGATATCGGGCAGACCGACAGACGGTTGCTGGAGAAGGAGGTGTTGATTTGACTGCCTTGCTACGGGATGTTCAGTGTGACGAGTAACCATTTAAGGTCCAACGATTCTCCCCTTTCTAGCTTGGTGTCATGTATCAATCGAACCTTTTTCATTTTCTTATCGACTTCATACAGCCGTGCTCTATCATCCAGTCCTATCTATTCAAACTCAAACAAAGCAATGGCAAAGACTTTTGGCTTCCTATCAGTCCTGATGATGTAAAGTAACGCCTCTTTCTTGGAATGACCAAGTACTAAGTATTAAGCAGGGCGGTTATTGCCAACGCTGATAAGCATCGCCTCTGCGCCTGTATCCGAGATCAACCCCCTGCAGGCTTGATAATTGATGATGAAGCCACAAAGGCTGTTGTCAACGGTTCTGATGGACGATTTGTGTATAGTAAGCTTACAACTTGTGTGGGAATTCCTATCTCCTCTTACAGTCTCCAATAGGCGACGCTTGGTGGTACACCGGAGCACTCCACAATGCCCCTCACGACGGCTCATCAGCGCTCCCCGCAAGGCAAGTAAACTTGTCAAGTTCAATCAATCAATCAATCAAGTATACAGCCATCGCTAGTTAATCAAGTCAAGTTTGAGCCTTAAACTTGATTGATTGCCTTGACTCTTTTGACAGGGATCACGATACGGATTAAATGAATATTCCACTGCCGAATATCCCTGCCCTTCCCTGCCCTTCCTCATCTGCCCTCCACTTCTGATAGGTCCCCCCCTGGCAGGGTATAAATTGCCCCCTTTTGCCCATCTAGCTTCTTCTTTTTTTCCCCTAAGCCAATGTTGTTGTGACGAACTTGGTGTGATATTCTCCAACCTCTTGCCTTGGCTTGGGTACCAGGTAATCCCCTTGGAGAGCTTGAAATCTGCGCTTCAAGATCTTCCGGAGATCTACATCAAATCTGTTGTTTCACTACTGTTGTCCTCTATCCCTATCGTCCGTTAGCGTCCCTTGAATATACTATAAAGGTGAGGGCATCACCAGTGCCACCCTCTCTTTTGCCTTGCTCATCCTGTGCCAGATGTCTACCACACCAGCAGTCCTCCATTCAACCCCTACCCCTCCTCCAAATGCCTTCAACCAACTCTCAAGGCTTAGATCTATCACATCACAGCTTGAGCAAGGCAAAAACCACCCCCTACCCGACCGTCCTTCGTTCGAAGACCTCTTCAGGGTCATGATAAACAATAAGGCATATGTACAAGAGTCGGAACTTTGGAGAAAGGGTGTAAGGGAGAGGACAAGCTGGATAGGAAGCCATGGCTGGTATTTTGTTCTCTGCCAGCCAGATGGTCAACCAGGGGCCAGTTGCTGGGCCTGCCGTTACTGTGATCTCAAGGGCAAGCAGATCATTCTTGATATCAAAGCAACTTCGTCTGCTTCAGAGCACCTCAAAAAGAACCATGCCAGAGAGATTGAAGCATCACCTGTTGGCTCAGAAGGCTCTGAAAGACCTGATGATGTTCTATACAAGAGACAGCGTTTAGATTTCACTGGTTTGACGAAAGATCATACAAAGAGTGTTCAGAAGGCTGCCATCTGCCTCATTATAGATACCAACCTTCCCTTCACCATCTATGAGAACCCTGCTTTTCAGAGTATGATCTCTGGTATCAGTGTGAAGCTGGAAACGTTGCCATGGTCTGCCACGTTGATAGTTTCTGAACTTGATGGTATTTGGAAGCATCAGAAAGAGGTTATACAGCAAGAACTTCTGCATGCTGACTCTGAAATCCATCTGGCCTTTGATCTATGGACTTCTCCAGGCCGGCAAGCTATCATGGGTGTCACTGCACACTTCATTACCAGAGAGAAGGGTCCCTAAGTACGTTTGATTGCTATGAAGAAGCAACTTGGGGCTCATGATGGTGTCAACCTTGCAAATACTCTTGAGGAGGTTATTCGAGACTGGGGCATCATAAACCAAGTGAGAACTTTGATCTCTGACAACGCAAGCTCAAATGACACTTGTATAGCAAGTCTGATCCCTCGACTTGACCCCTCTGCAAAGAAGAGGCAAGATGCCCAGGCCAGAAGGATTCGTTGCTTTGGGCACATCCTCAACCTTGTATCGAAGGCCTTCTTATTTGGTAAGGACTCTAAGAGCTTTGAGAGACAGTCAGATGTATATGTTCTTCTACAGCAAGATGAGGCTAACCTTAAGCATTGGCGAAAGACTGGCCCTATTAGCAAGCTTCATAACATTGTGAAGTTCGTGAGAGCTTCGCCGCAACGTACACAGAGGTTCAAGAATCTATCCCGTGAGATATCAGAGGGATCTAGGTAATCTGGTGATATTCTTCTCTCTCAGCAGATATTCAGAGAAGTTAAACTAATCCAAGACAATACCACGAGATGGAACTCTATATACCTTATGATTGAGCGTGCAATTCGCCTTAAGGATGAAGTAGATGGCTTCTGTTCTTCTCAGAGTGTCAAAGATCCTATACTAGCCCAAGATATCTTGACTTCTGATGACTAGCTGCAGTTGACGGATATCATGACAATCTTGAGGCCTATCTGGAAGATCACACTTCGAACGCAGGGTTTTGGACAAGATGGCTCACATAGTAGACTTTGGGAGGTAATCACTGCCATGGAGTATCTTCTGAGTCACTTTGAGGGTTGGAAGACCTTCTATAATGATACCAGCAGTGGGAATTCTCAAGATCTTGAATCAGAAGAGTCACAAGCCTTCTTACAGGAAATATCTCAAAGATTCACTCGATCGGCACATCGGCAAGTCCCATCATATGCTCAAGTATCATAAGCATCTCAGAGACGGCTTAATAAGAGCCTTTTACCTGCCTATACTCGCCAAGAGTATATCAACAGCATCTCTAACCTAGAAGAGATAGGTAGCAGTAGCCAGCAGTACTTGAGGACTTCTATCAATAATGGATAGAAGAAGCTGGATAAGTACTATGCCCTGACAGAGGAGTCACCTCTGTATACTGCTGCATTACTCCTCCACCCTGGTTTTAATATGAAATACGTGGAAAAGAACTGGCGATCCACTCGCTAGCAGGAATGGGTATCTAATGCTAAGTTGGCTCTGAAGAGATATTTCAACCGATGGTATCCTTCTGAAGAAGGGGAGGGTATGAGAAATACAAGCCAACGCCTAGAACCTCATGATCCAGATGACTTTGAGCAGTGGGTTCAAGCAGAAGCCACTATACTTGAGGAAGAAGAGGATAACGAGGAGCTGGATGAGTTGGAGAAGTACTTGGGCCTACAGAGGCAGGCTAACTGCAATCCTGTTGATTGGTGGTTTGCCCATGAAGAAGAATATCCTCGCCTGAGTAAGCTGGCATTGAGCATACTGGCGATACCCTCACAGTCATCTGACTATGAGAGGGTATTCAGTGCTACATCTCTTGCCTAGACCTCACAGAGGCTGGCGATGAAGGTAGAAAGGCTAGAAATGCTGCAATGTATGAGGCAATGGCATAAGAGGGGTGCAATCTCACTACTTAGTGGGTCTGAATAGCTTCACTTAGCAATTACTTGCAATTAATTAGTAATCAATCAAGTATAGCATCGCGATGTGGTAATCAAGTCAAGTTTGAGCCTCAAACTTGATTGATTGCCTTGGGGTGGGCGCTGCGGCTCATACGTAAGCAATTCTCCTCGGGTATCAGTGCACTACTAATTCCAGATAGTATCACGCTATCGAAGGCACAGTAAACGGTGCTACTGATGACGGATGGGTTGGCGGTGATGAGTCGAGTGGACTCTGCAAGCAACATAATGCTGGCAGCACTTGTTTCTCGCCCGTGGATGTCTTTATCTGGCAGCGCTGTGGTTCAAGTGGAGTTTGCTGGACTTCCAAGGCCGCAAGGACTGATATGTATGGAGTACCTCTCCCAAGCTCCTAGACTCAAGCGCGTTGTCTGGATACGGAGGGAAGCTACCATAGCTTTTAAGCCACCAGAACAGGTTTGCCGCCTGGATTTCTTGCTGGCGTGGGGCGTGACGGAAATGGAGGCCGATGTGATTGCGTTGTTGTTGCGGACGTGCGGAATCATACCAAGGCCTAGATGCCGACTGTCTAGGCTACGGATGCACTGAGCTTTGATCGCCTCATCAAGGCCGACGATGTCTCGAAGGCATAGATTGTGTGGAGATAGTTACGACAGAATTCAGAGGGCTAAAAGCTCATGTTCATGTTTAATCTGTTCCTAGGCAGATGTGCTGAATGCTAATGCTGGATGATCCTCAAGATGACTATGCACTGACTCTCTTCCCGCCTGCACCACGCTTGCCCAAGTGCGACAAAACCAAAACCTTCCCTCTCACGATCTTGCCAACGATTCCTTTGTTTCAATGCAAGCACCACAAGCAAAAGGCCCAGCGAACTATTCATACATCCAGCAGGACAGTGGAATCGAGAACCTTTTCAGCCTAAGGGCAGGTAGCATTGGGATCGTCGTTGGTGGCGCAAGGACCCTGTGTGAATATATGTCAGTCTTCTTGAACCCAACTGAGGAAGAACACGGAAGGGAAGGAGCGCGAGACAGCTGTCTCCTCAACCCATTACATACACCAGAGCACTGTGATAGTGAGATTAGCATACGATATCGCCATTGTACAAAATCTTAGGAGTACTTACGCAACCACAATTGCATGTGCCGGGGATGTACGAGCAGCAGTTTCCAGATGGGCGCACAGGACCCTTCTGAGGGTTGCGGGCAAGCACATTGCTACCCGCTTGGCCTTGGCCTGGAACGGCGATGGCCACAGAGGCAAAGAGGAGGGCGAGAGCGGTTTGAAGCTTCATTTTGTCGTTCTTGAAAAGTCTCAGTTGATGTGATTGCGGCAGTTGTAGATGTTCGAGGCTGGTAGTTTCTGGGTGTGTTGACAGGTTTAGGTCGCCTTATATATTCGTAGAACTACCCATTTGAAGTCTGCCATGGCGCATAGTCGAAGTAACTGGGATAGACCTGATGACTTGTGAAAGTCAAGTTGAAAAGTGAGGGGAATCCATCAATAGAGTTTCTCGTTTTACCCGCCAGTCACTCGTATGGGAATTACAAGGGCCAAAAGATAGTCTTCAGTTGCCAGTCGCGGAGTTTCGAGTCACGTTGTGCGTTATGCTCGTATGGTCAGGCATACCTGCCTAGCAGGTATTTAATATGATCTGAAAGGCTGTTGTGTCATTTATCAACCTTAATCCCGCGACCGCAGCTGTTGGTCAAAGAGCGTCGCTGGCTTTTGATCGGTGGGAACCCCCTGCTAAGTTCCTAAAGCCCCACCACGCTGGGTCCGGCATCACCGGAGAAGTGCATTTTGAACATTTGGCTAAGAGTGATGAGGAGTACCAGCCGTTATTCTTTCTTCTCCCTCGCTGTGACGTTGTTGGATGATATCGGACCATTCAGGCCATAGATTCTTGAGATGGGGAACTGCTTTTGAGCTTTGGATTTGTTCACCAGGAGTTAACGAACAACTAAGTAGCGAGAAGTCTTCAGTATAGTGTGGCTTGAGACAAGAAAGGGCCCAAGCAACGCGCTAATAATCCTGTCTTTAAACCGTCTAATGTGCGAATTGTGCTATGGAGATAATGCTTGATTATGACGGTCATTCTACCTCAGCGTACTGCAGCAGAAGCGGATAATAATCGAACAACTAATACAACTATCGATGGCATAGTAACTCTAGGTTTGGAATCTTACAATCCTTGTGACGTTGTAGCTTCAACTTCCGGAATTAACATACTCGTTGCGACCGACGGGTGTAAATCTTGTTAAGAGATAACAGTGGAACTTGGGCAAGATGTCTGCGGTGCATGGCCCAAGACCTTATGATCGAGCTCGGCGTTAACGCGGCCTCAACGAGCAGTCAAGCTGACCCGAATCCGAAAACGATGGGACAAGGGTGTCAGTGGGGAAGTTACAAGCCCCTGTTGACAGATGGTCACATCTCAATACAAATTTAGGTTCAGATGAACTACCCGTGCCCGCCCCCACTTTAATTGGAACTCGAGAACTCGTCACCCACTAAAGTGGGTGCTAAACACCCATATGTCCATAACACCCATATGTCCAAAAAATCCCTCATTTTCAACATCAACAT
>VYYT01000263.1:0-21111 GCA_032988895.1 Colletotrichum kahawae | reverse complement strand
ACAAGAGACTCCTTCTGATCGATGGATATGGATCTCATCATACTGTTGAGTTCCTGCAGTACTGTGAGGATCACGAGATCATTCCCTTTGGCCTCCCTCCTCATTCAACCCATATCCTTCAACCACTGGATGTGGTGGTGTTTCAGCCTCTCAAACACTACCACAGCAAGGCTGTTGATACTATAGTCAGGGAAGGCTGTACCAATATCACCAAGCTGGAGTTCCTGGGTTTCATTCAGTCCATCCGCAAACAAGCCTTCAAGCATTCTACTATTATATCAGCTTTCAGGAAGACTGGGATCAACCCATTCAACCCACAAGTGGTGCTGGAGAAGATTGCAACCCGAGATGGCTCCCCTCCTACATTAATAACACCACCCAATGCAGTGTCGCTATCCTCTTCCTCCTTCAGCACTCCTTTGACTATCAGGAAGCTCAGAAGAATGGCAGATAGGCTCTCAAAGGCATCAGAGATTATCAACGATCAGATCGAAGAGCTGACTGGAGAGGTCTCGCCATTCAGCCACAACCTGGATCGATTCATCAGAGGGGCCTTGACCCAAGGATCTGAATTGATCCAGGTCAAGAGCGACCTCTCAAGGACAAATCTAGCTGAGAAAGTCCGCAAGGCTCGTCGTCAGGCAAGAAATACACAACTACAAACATGAGGGGTAATCCAAGTCAAAGATGGAAGGAAAATGGTACAGCAGAGGCAGGAAAACGAGTATGCAAAGGCTGTGAGAGTAATACAGTCCCTGGATCAGAAGTTCCGCCACACCACCAAAAAGGGAGCTTTTGAGGCCGAGAAAAAGGCTCGGAAGATGAGGATCGACGGGAGATTACAGCCACTATACATAATTGATGGTGAGGGTTGTGGTCGCTGGTTGAAGAGGGGGTAAGGGTGGGAATAGCTTCAATTGATCATTTTGGACATATGGGTGTTTAGCACCCACTTTAGTGGGTGACGAGTTCTCGAGTTCCAATTAAAGTGGGGGCGGGCACGGGTACGAACCATGCCGCAGAAGCCGAAACCGAATAAGATGGAATCCGCCTGACCCCGACGGAGGAGGCACGGCAACCGCCCAAATAGGGGCCTAAAGCAACGTTCCCATCTCTCCCAAACGAGACGACTACACCAGAGCGAAATATGACGTCGATCGGCTTCCGTAATCTACACAAAACGACGATTCTCAAGGAGACTGGCTTCTTGGCGACGCTGTTTTCAGTGCGGTCGCTTTCGCAGTTGTGCGAAACAGTCGTTCCAACACACCTACACCTCGGCTTTTCATCCTATTCAACTAACAACACAGCGCACATGGGAGCCAGGGCTAGTTGAAGGTCCTTACAATGCCTCACGCGCCGATTCTCATCAACTATTGACCCGCATTCCTCGCCAACGTATTGATGGGTAGGAGTATGTACGACCAGGCGTTGAGTAAATGTGCCAAGCATGTGGCTCCACTCAAGGAACCAACTCCGAAAGGGTCTGACCAGGATATTGGTAGTTCCTCGACAAGTTTTGCTTTGGGAATTGAATAAAGCAGTGATTTGCCAAAAAAAAAAGTGCAAGCTCTATTATCTTCTCCCTTTTCACGTTCCCACTCATGCAGCTTTTGGTGTAAGTTATATGAAGAAATGAAGCCGTGTGATGGCGACTTGACCCTTTCTGAATGAGATACCGCGCATTTTACAAGATGAGGGAGATTTCGTCAAAGAGTCGGGTGTAACCTTCAGAAGTCTCCCCACGTCATGGTTTCTGTCTGAACGCGTATTGTCTAAATGGAAAGAAGGAGAGGTTATACAGGACAAGCATGTAAAAGAACGAATTTGTCGGTAAAAGCACGCGTACGTAGGATATTATTGGTTGCCAGCGACAGTTCCTTCCACTAAAGCCCGGAATAAGTTCCCCAAACATTGGACAATTGTTGCGTCCTTGGTCCTGTGTATCATGGCTTTGGAATTCCAAGGAGACGGTTCCGGTTCCATCAAAATCTGTCGAGGCTGTCCTTATCGCTCGTCGCCATGCCTATTGTAACTCATCGCCAGTGCGCTGACAGGCACTTGCGTTTGTCTCTTAAGTCGTCATCGTCAAGTAGAGGAAGGCTCGTTGTCCGAAGGGTGTACGAAGATGATGTCTTCTGAAATAAGAACGATGCTGCTGCAAACTATCTGACCACTGCGCTTTGCCTGGTTCCATCGGACCACGACTTCAACGTTTATATGAGCAAGATCAAGCGTGTTAGCAAGGTCTAAAAGAGCACATAAAGATACACAGAGAACAGAGTTCCACTCAATGTATAGTGTTACAAGTAACTCAAAGTCGCGAGGCTCCCTTTGCCATGGACAATCTTAGTGTTTGTAGCCGCAACGCATCGCCGATCCCTCCAAAAGCCAACGCGCTTTATTGTTGTGACGACGTTCAAGAATTTGTTCATTAATCGTTCTGTGGGATATAAGTTGGCGAAAGTAACAAGCCGATTTCTTCTGCTCATAAGCTTTCCTTACCAACCTGAAAACCACAACGTTCATCATATAGTACTCAGAACTTTCAACCAACACTCTTCAACCTACAACCGATATGTCGGCCAACATGGAACCCAACAGTAAGCGCAAACCAGAATCTAAGACTTGGGGCTGTTCCTGATGAGACCGTTTCTAGTGGCAATTCTTACAGAGCCCGTCCCCACTCTCGAGAAAAAGTGCAAGCACTGCGGATTCAATTTCAACGGCGCTACCAAGAAATGCAAATGCCCGACCAAGCAACAATGAACGTGAACGGTGATATGTCCGTACAACCGAAGGATTGCCAGTGCCTAGCAGCCTGATTTTAGTTTTCTTTGACAGCGGTGGTCCATGAGATGACAACGCAACATTGAACACCGTGTCGGATGGGATCGACGAAAGACATAGAGCTCTAGGATCTAGAGCCATTATTTGGGAGATTTCTAGAATGCATCACCTTTCGAATGGACAGTCATTACCTGTACAAACCAGAATGAAGCACGCACACTCGTTCATAGAAAGAAATCACAAACACACTCTTTTCCAACGCGCGAAAAGCTCAGCATGGATGAGAAATAATATTTACAAACCCAATCGGGGTGTGCTCTACTCTCGGTACTCAATGTTTCGTCAGGTACATGGTTCATCTTGGCCAGTTCCAGTGTTGTGTAAGGAGAAGAACGGCCCATAAGGTTACGAGATGGCTATTGTTTTGTTTGACAAACATTTTTGTTTGGTGTATGCATGTAGCCTGTCAAATCTTGACATCGCGGTCTTTGTCCAGTCCATGGTACCTTAGGCTGACGCGAATTCCCTTTGCCAGCTCACGTGGAAGGTGCTGCCGAGATTTGGAAGTATGCAGGTCATTGATTACAGTACCACCGAAGCAAAACACCCCTTTCGAATGAAAACGAAAGACTGCCCGCTGAAGGCCGTATAATAATGCTGCTTTCCCCTCCCTATTCTTGTCCTCGATAGAGGTTTCTCTCTTAGGCTATCCTAGCTTTCGAATACTTCTTTATAAGAGTTATATAGTAGTTAATAAGGTATACCTCTAGGCGGTAAACTACAGAAGAAAAGTTAGAAGGGAAGAAAGATAGACGGAGACTCTAACGCCCCGTACAAGAGACGATTTGGTGGGCCGGAGATCGGCTATCACTCATCCATCAGACCCCTTCTAGAGAGCCTTCTTAATCCTGAAGCCAAGGACTTGTCCATCTGCCAGATCGCAGAGGATTCTGGAGGACTGGCCATTATCAGCACTAATGAAAATATCGGTGGTGTTGAGTTCAGTCTGGCAGATCTCAATGAACTCAATGACAGCATCGTTCTTTGCCATAACGACCTCGAACCAAGAAATATACTCGTCAGAAGCAACGAGACAGATGGAAGTGGAAGCCCGTGGTATGAGATTGCCGCCATCATTGACTGGGAGATGGCTGGCATGTTCCCGTTTGCTTATGAGTTCGGTATCAAGGATCCTTACCTCGGGTCTAACAACCTTTTCTACAGCTGGTACCGGCTTTTTAAGGAGAAGACAGCCGTGTTCGTACCGGCTGGAGCGGCGCAGGACAAACTCGTCAAAGCGTTGAGGGTGATCTTCAAATCAAACGACAAGGCTACACCGGGGAATGTGGGGGTCAATTTCCGGACGAGATGGCTTCAGCGGGAGTGCTTGGCAATGGCCTCGGAGACGAGGAGTGGCTGGGTTCGAATGGAGTACGCGGGAGAAATTCCACCCCTTACGAAGGAGGAGGAAGAGAAGCTCGAGGATGAAGTACTCGAGGAATTGGGCTACATATGATTGTTGCGGAAGCTTGAAGAAATGAACATTTCGACCGCTTTTGTAGCACTTAGACTGGAGCGCGGCGGAAGAGAATCGCGATGGTGACGACAATACCGACAGTTAGTTTTGTGTTTCAGCTACTCTTTTCATCGTCGAGGACGAGATTATTCCAATTTGAGAACGCGTTGGTCAATTGTGTATGGAACATAACCTCTGAATCTTCAAGATCATTGATATTCAACGACCTTCTTTTTTAATTTCCTCTGCGGACAGGTTTGTGGCTATTGGGTCTCCTTTGTCGTTCAGGCCTCGGCATCGCGCTTCATAGCATCAGTTATCCAAGTACCCAGTGAAGCTGCTATGCTGTTGAGCTCCTGCTCGGACATTTCGTTCATCTTGAGGTATCTGTGTGGGCCGGGGGCGTTGCGACCCTTCTCAAAGCCAGGGCGCTGAAGAAGCATGTACAACCACTTCTTGACGTGAGGGAACTCGTCGATCGTGGACAGACCACTGTACTCTGTGCGAGAGGAAAGGGGAAACACATGTCAGTGGCGCTAATTGAGACAGACATCCAGAAGAGTGCGCTTACTGTAGGCGCCAACCCAGGGCCAGATAGAAATGTCAGCAATGGTGACGCGATCGCCGATGATGTAGCCGGAGGCGTTTTGGGCTAAATGAGTGTCCAGGACACGGTACAAACGACGAGTCTCATGAACGTAGCGGCTAAGAGCGTAAGGCACCTCCTCGCCAGCAGATCCTACCAGGCAAGAGCATGATTAGCTGAGGCTTTCGAAAAGTTCACTTTAGTTGCAGTCTTTGGATGTCTTACTGGCGAAGTGATTTGCCTGTCCTTGCATGGGTCCAACGCCAGCCATCTGCCACGTCAACTAGATATATGTCAGCATGGGCGAATCCATGGATGCCATAGATTGCGAAAAACACGCGTCAGAATGTAGAGAAGCAACCATAACATACCCATGACACTGTCTCCCAGTACTTGGTAGAGTTGTACGGATACGAGATCATGTTATCCTTGTCATAGCGGGCCACGAGGTATTCCAGAATGGCACCGCTCTCGAAGATGCGTATTTCCCTGCCAGATCCATCGACATCAGTCAAGGCCGGGATCCGGCCGTTGGGATTGATCTTGAGGAACCAGGGCTCCTTGTTCGCCTGGGCAACGATGTCGATCGTAACGAGCTACATAAAGATCATCTATGTGAGACTCCTAGCTGTTTCTACGTCCCATGTGGAACGTATTGAGTCGTTATTTCTCCTCACCTTGTATTCCAGATCAAGCTCCGCCAGCAGAATGGTAGGCTTGAGACCGTTGGGGGTTCCCTCGGTGTAGAGAGTGATGTTCGTCTTGATGCTCATTTTGAAAGTAGAAGTGCTTGTGCCAAGTAGTACTGTGTTGAATTTTGGAATCTGCTACGTACCTTATGCGTCGTTGTTGCAAGGATCGAGCGCGGTAGTCGAGTAAAATAGACATAACAGACGAGCAGGATCGTCTGGTTTTATATCGTGTCATCTCGCGGTATAGACGACAAGAAACATCACAGATCTTGCACCCGGCTTCCAGGAAGCTTACAAATGTCAATCCTTCCAAAGTTTGCGAATTTTAATGGGCGGAACCTCTTAACAACGTAAGGGTTCTGTGTGTTCCGCGGAACCTGGCAGTCGGAGATTGCAGAGTTACTTGGCACAACACTGTCCGCGCTACCTCGGTACCAATCTTGGAGATCATGACAAACGAGGCACTTCTCGCCAAAATGGCAACACGGGCTTTGTGCCCGTCCAAGCTGAACGATTCAAGGGGTGATTTTCTGCGCTGAGCACTGAGATTGTTGGACATGAAGTACACGGATTCAATTTCAGGTTGTCACTAACAAAAGCACCATTTGGCCAAAAACGGTGTTTCTCACGTCGTGAGCTCGGTCATCAATAGTATCAAATGCCAATCAAACTCCATATAGACTTCGAGAACCTTTGAGACAATTTCCGACTGCGTCTGCTGCATAACCTCTCCTAGCAAAGTGGCAGCCTCCACCATGAGACGCTGGTCAGTCATTCTGTTGCCATCTTCGAAGTTGAGGAACGAGTTGACAGACAGGCATAGAAGGCTCGACGTGAAGGGGCACAACTGGACGTTGACGAAGGTGGGATGTCTTGAGCGGATGCTGAGAAAGAGCCGCGTGAACTCACGGCACTGGCTCACTAGCACATTCCATCCTTGAGGTGAAGGCGGCGGCGGCGGTATAGTCGATAAGGGAGAGGCAAAAGAGGGCGTCGTCTTGTAATCACCGAGACCCCGAGCATAGGAAAGAACCTCCTCAATCCAGTGGAACTCCATTGAGCTGACGCCGCACAGCTGCCCGAGGCACATTGTCATCAAGGAGTGCATGTAGCACATGACAGCTGGCAGGATTGTGGCGGAGGTGCTGCCATCGTTCTCGTTTTGACTTGACAGGAACTCGACGCCGAGGGAGATTGGTAGCCGAGCCTTCCACTGCTGGATGGAGAGCCTAATGCCCTGAGCAAGCCGAGCCTTCTCGCCAGCATCCATGTAGCGGGCCCGCACGGAAAAGACACAGTCGTAAACACGCCCTTGGATTTGGGCGAGCTCGACGCGGGCGCGGAATAGGTTCAATTTGGCCAGGCCCCTTGCGCATGCGCCAGCATCAGTGTCATCATTGTCATCATTGTCATCACCCGCACCAGCATCAGAAACATCCGCGGCCACTGCCATCGCCACCTCATCATTGACCGGGGGCAGATCGAGGTCCATGTCCGCGTCATGTTGTATGGGCGCCTGTCTCGTCCGCGCGGCCACGTCTCTGTCGAGGATGTAGGCGATCCAGAATACACGCCTTCGTTGCATGTCCTCGACTGGTTCCGTATTCTTGTAGCTGTCCCCACGATGCATGCCCATAGCTTGCACGAGCCTCATGGCTGTAGACACAAAGATGATGGGCGCTCGAACGTCCGCTGGCCTGGCTCCCATAAACAGGATGCCTATGCCAAGCAGAATTTGTATGCTTTGCAGATCCATATCCCCCGCTAATACGTCAGCCAGGACCAACTGGGCGTTTGCAAGGCACTCAGCGATGTCGACGGCCTGCACAGCATTAGGGCTCAACTGGACGTGGCCATGACATCGAGCTAGAGCCAAGACGATATTCATGGTAGCCCAGGACAACGGTCCATTTCTATCGGTCGCATTGCAGTACCAGTTATCCACGACTCGGTGCAGAGACGGAGGAAAGAACAAGGGCAAAACACTGTTGAAGGTCGCCAGGTAAACGTCAATGACGTGGCGCACAACGTCTTCTGATGGCAGTTCCATGCGCCGTCGACCGTGACTAGCACTAGACTTTAGCGACGGCAAAGAACTGGCCATGAACATGGAGTCTTGTTCATCGTGAGCCTCGGGGTCGGGGAGCATGAGAAAAGGAGACAATGCTGTGTCCTGTTCGACGGGACCGGCTTCATGTTGTTGCTGAGCGCTTTGATCCGGACAGTCTAGCTCGTCGTTGACCTGAGGTGCTTGCTGTTTCTGCGCTTGTTGATACTGTTGTCCACGGCCATGGGCGTGTGATGGGGGCTTCCCCCTTTTCCTCTTGTGCCGACTGACTGCATCGTGCGTACAATCGCTCGAATAAACTTGACAGTTTGAGCAACGCGGTTTCTGGGCATCACACTTGATCCGCTTCCGGTAGCAGAGATCACAAGCCTTTGACAACGATACGGTCAACAATGTTACCGAGGGAAAATGATTGAAGCGGTTTTGTTCACCTTACGGGTTATTTTCGAGTCCATTGCGGTATCTCCAGGGCTATGCAGGCCGGAGGAATTCTCTTGATTATAGCCTAGGAGAGGCGCAGGCCCTGTGCCAGGTAGGGAGGGGAAAAAAAAGCGCTAATCACTTCACGTGGTTCTGGGTTCCGCGGAACCGTTGCTTAGAAATAGGGTATTACTACCGTCAGATCTTCATTGAGCATTAGTACTGAGGATAATCATGTCAGCGGAAGAAAGCCAGGTACGTATCTCCCGTCCCCTGGTAGTCAACAGCGCGACCCACCTGTCTCCGGGCAGCGAAAGAAGCTGAGGGCCAAATGTTCAGAGCCGGGTCAAACACGGTTACATCTCGGCCTGAAGGGCCTCTTCAAATTCGCTCGAGCTTCCGCACAGGTACGAATTCTCGTATACAATAAACTACAGGAAAGTTCGGTCTCGTTGCGAGCTTGAAATGAGTGAGACCTCCAATGACACCAGGGGATCAACGGAAGTGTTTGAATCTCAATTCTTGTTCTAAACCTGACTTTTCTACTTCTCGGACGTCTTTCTCGGCACTCAAATTTGCCAACAAAGCCCAAAGACGCGACTTCGTATGAGCCCTCAAAGCCTTGCGTCAACTATAAACTCAGCGCGCTTCAAAGTGCGTGCAACTACCTTGTCTACTTCGTAGTAGTAGACCCAGTTATCTCTGGCCTCGTCAGTTCTTCTGACTCGCTCTTGAACTTCCGCGTCTAAATCGAGGTTCTCGGCTGCTACAGCAGCTTCGACCTCATTGACTTTACCCAACACGCAATATATATCACGATAATGAGGCGTCCTGATGCGGTCATAATATTCCAACGCAACACCAAGCGGCCATCTATGCGACCATGCCCAGCTCAAACACCTCGACAGAGCGTACACGTCCTCCAATGCAAAGCCTGCGCCTGCACCTAAAGCTCCAGACAATGGATGGGACGCGTCACCAATCAACGCGACGGCATCGTGGGCGACGATTCGGTCGAGCCTACTCCCAGTGAACAGAGCGAATTCTTGGCACTCGGCGTGGATGCTGAGACGGATAGCATGTCTGACTGGCTCGCAAAATAGACTGAAATCTTCAGCAATGGGGGCTAGGTCGCATGGACGTCCCCAGCTAACAAATTCCTCCTTTTCAGGAGGTCGTGGAATGCGAAGTGTGACCTCGAAGTCGTCGCCACCAAGATGACAGGTAAACGCATAGTGGCCGACGTTACCAAGCCAGAACGTAGGGGCCCATGGAAGGTCATGAATCTCCTTTGCGTCTTTTTGAGAAATCGTCATACGATAGGTGAAGTGCCCATTGTATCCGAGGTGGTGCGAAGGCGACACCACAGATCTCACCACCTTGATTGAGTTAGTATTGTTCTGACGAAGAATCGTGTTGGCATACTGATCTGATCCCGTCTGCCCCGACGAGAAGATCAACTTCTGTCGGATTGGAAGTCCAATTCGACCTCGCGGCAGCGCAGGGGCCACCTATCGATCGTATAGTCGAGTATCGCAGCCTACCTAACCTGCGGTTAGAATATCCTTTTTATACCTACGCAGTAGATTAATATAGTCAATTGACCTACTTCGTTAACCCACGATTCGAACTAATCGACTAATATCCCTATAATAGGGATACTAATACTAATCAGTGGTTATTTTCCACTATCGCAGATCAGTAAGGCATCTCATATATAAAAGAGACGACCTCCTCGAACGGAACGCGATAGGAGAATCATGCTAATTAACCTTACGGAAAGCAGGCGATAAGACGTAAATCTCTACGACGGAACGAAGTAGAGGAATCGCAGCCCTTGACTACCCACGGAAGGTCAACATCTACTACGCTAAAATAACACCCGCTAATTAACGGAAGTGTGGAAGCAACCGAGCTACCGTCGTCGCCCTCATATACCTTTTCTATCACCTAATTTCACCGCAGCAGGCCCACGATCAGAAAACAATAAATCCACACAGCCGCAGAAAATCACCTACGTAACAGCCTACGCAACGATTACTTGCCCGATCAACCTACGTAACATACAAGCCCTACCGTATAGTATAAAAGGGCACTACGCGACCAGCAAAAAAGAAGATCCTTAAGACATTTCTTCTCTAGAGAGAAGTCAGATCTTACTAGCATTTAGCTTCATACAGAAGTCAGCGAAGTCGGCGACGTATAGAAGGGTCTACTACTACAAAGATCTTACGGATATAACCTCAAGGCCTGCGATCTAGACGATCCCCTCGTAACCCCCTAAACTACCCCCAGAGTGTTACCGCGGAATACCATATAGGAGGCGCTGCGAGGAGGAAGGAAGGAATTCAGAGATCACAATAATCGCAGAGCCCAGTAATCATAAGACTTCAAGGTATATTAACTAACTTTCCAACGCTTTAGACATTCTTATCAAAGTTAAAGAAAAGGCTACACACTGCCGCTCAAGAGAAAAGAAAAGAACCCTCTAAAGGACCGCTAAAGGGCTCCTTTTTATACCATTGACCCCAGGCGCAAAATCACGAATTCGAGAAGGCAGGAAGCAGACCACTAACTAGCAGTAATTCATCTAACATACATATACACCTCTCAGGTTTCAACTTAGAGAGAAACGCTACGTGATTAAGACGTCATTAGGCTACCCATAAATCTGCTTCTAACGCTAATTAACTAAGTATAAGAGGGTAAGAAGAAGACCGTAAAGAAAATAGCAGCTAACTAAGAAGAAGAAGAGTAAATAGTGACGAGGCTTAGCGTAAGAAGGTGAGAGGAGGCGGGAAGCTCCTAAACTCCAGCAAATCCAGCGAGTAATAATAGCGCGCTATTACTAAGGCTAATAGGCAGCGTTGAAACAACCCTATTAAGATCAAATACACCAGCTACTATACATAGGAGCATAAGCTAGGGCATAGCAAGAGGCAAGTCAGGATATAGCCAGAGAGAAAAGATCCCTATACTACACGAGTGGGTAATGATTAACCCGGATTACTGGGGGAAATGGACGTTCAGAGATTCTGATAATCCTAACAGTAACTAAATAGATATAGCACTAGTCTATATCATGGAACTATACGAGCGGAAAGGGCTCGAGGGGCAACCCCTGTTCCACAAAGCCATCAGCAACTTAGGCGATTAGAGGGACGAATAGTTTACTAGCGCTAATCTAATCGTCGTGAAGGAGATGAACAGATTCCTCCACTACTGAGGTGTTCTGCCGGCTTAAGGGGTAAGACGAAGAGTCCACGAGACACTCGTAGCTATAGTCGCCGCTAACAATTTTACGCCATAGGATCAGAATCAAATCGACCAAGCAGTGTCGAAATACAACAAGTTCAGTAGATAAGTAAACTAACTAGACTTTCTGTTGAAAATCACTAATAGTAATATCTCAGCGTCTATAATAGCACGAACCATGGAAATTACACACGAGAGACAACAACCAACGATCCCACCTATCTCCATGACTAGCCTAGCAACGCTCCTAATACGTAGCCTGTCCCTAGTCTACTAGAGGAGTATAAGATCAACTACGTAGAGTCAGCATAATTACTCTAGTACGTAAGAGACACGCAAGGAAAGCAACCTAACGGTTATCAGTATATAATAATTCACAAACCTCACGAAGATCTTTCCTAGAGAGAAATTATACTCAGGAGGGAAATATGAGGTACTGTAGGAGACCCTCACGATGTTCTACGATTACTGCGAAAAAGCCGGCATCCGAGAGCAGCAATACCACTCAGCAATTAACATCATACTGACCAGCAAGGCTGAGGAGTACTATTACCAAGCAGTGCATACCATCGATCGAACCGACTTTCTCGCTATCGTTAACATAATCCGAAGTCGCTTCAAGACCTAAGATAGAAGTCTAGAGCTCCTATCTAAGCTAAGGGCACTTTTATTCAGATCTATAGCTAGGACTATAGAAGGAAAGTCGAGACTAGAGATTCTCAAAGAGCTCATTAACCGCATCGATAAGCTAGCGAAGACGTAGCTAAATAAAGGGACGAATGAGCGGAAGGTCGGATATCTCTATACCGCTGTACAGAGAGTCCCAGAGGCCAGGATAACCCTACACTAACCCCCTAATAATTACAAGACTCTCTGCTCAAGGCTGAGATCCAGCTTCAATATCAAGGCCAGAATGCCCCGTTAGGCGCACTTCCAATCTCACGACAGCCCTCACTAGTAGTACTAGGTCGACCGCACGTATAAAGGCAAGGGAAGAGACGCCAGGTACAGCAGCCGCTAAGCTAGAGGAACAGACTTATCAGCTAGCTACTAGTTCAATTCGGGATCGAGGCAATAGAACGGAAAATGCTTTATATACAAAAAGAACAGCTATTGGTTAAGCAATCACTCTGAGGAAGAGCATGCTAAATCGTACGAGCAGTACAGAAAGTCGAGGGGAACATAGGGCAAGACTAGCCTAAATCAATTCAACCAGTTCCTCGTCGCCTACAAGGGGCAGCTAACAGGCAGCGCAGACAGCACCACTAATAGCCAAGGAGTCGATTCCAAGGAGGCAGAAAGTGAGGAAGATCTGGCCCTATATACACAAGGGATCAACTACAACGAATTTAACGATATTAACCATTCCTTCTTCGCCCCATTAGCCTCAGGAGGATATACCCTGCTGAACGAACGAGAGGCAGTACAAGCTCTTAATAAGCAGGCATTCTTCCATAGATAGAAAGGGGAAATCCCCCGAGGTATAGTATCGCTAGACGGAACCATCAATAGCAAAAAGTTCAACAATAGAACCACAACCATAGCCCGCATATGGTCTGAGGGAGAGAAGGAATTAGAGGGCCTAGGAGCTCCCTTTTTATACTCTTCAGAGGGACTAATTAATAGTACCACCCAGGTATTCCATGCTAGCGAACAGTACAGCCCAGAAATCTTCCACAGGATTATCCCAGATATAGGGGTATCATAATAGTCAACAGGAGGCAAGGGGCAATTCCAAGCACTCCAAAAGATATCCCTAGTCACCTTAAATACGTTAATAGTAGGTATTGCGAGAATCAGCTTCAGCCCGGGCGAGGAGATATGCGCCCTAGGTATAGTAGAAGTCAACACACGCTTCAGCACGATGATTTTTCACATCCTGCTAGTCAATACACCATTTCTACTATACCTAAAGGATATGGACCAGTTAGGCATTGTGTTTAATAACACGAGGAATAGACTGTCTAATAGTAAGTATTTTGAGCTTATCGAACAGCGATAGGGATATACGTTTATAAAGCTCGAATTAGACATTAAATCTATCAACTATCTCACAGAAAGCAAGCTCAAGCGATTATATAGACGCTTCAGCTACCTATCAGTCACAAGGCTATACAACCTCCTGAAGCAATCAGGGAACGATGTTAAGATAGGAGCTCTAGAGCAATTGACGAGGGTATGCCACTAATGCCAAATGAACGCACAGAGCCCCCGCAGATTCAAGTTTAAATCACATAATAACCTCAACTTTAACTAGGAGATCGTCGTTAATATCTTCTACCTGAATAATCGCCTAGTACTACATATCATCAACAAGGCTACATCATTCCAAGGAGGACAATTCCTCAGGGATATACAGGCTAAGACTATCTAGTTAACGCTAAAGAGGGTGTGGATTAATACGTACTAAGGACCACTAGACGGGATCAGAACCAATGCTAGCACCAGCTTCAAGTCCGCGGAGTTCAGGAATAATGCCACTATATATAGCATACAGCTGAAAATCATACCTGTTGAAGCACACCACAGCATCAGCAAGGTAGAAAGGGCACACTAACAGCTCAAAAGAGTATTCAAGATTATCTATAACGAGAGCCCTAATACTATAGATAAAGAATATCTTCAAATAGCACTTAAATACTATAACAATACTATAGGCCTAAAAGGGCTAGTTCCAACGCTTCTCATATTCAGAGTATACCTACAGACGACGACAGCCTCGCTACCGTCGCTAGATATAGCCTAGCAAGCTCAGGCAATAGACAAGGTAATAAAGGCACTCCAGGAGGCAAATACGAGGAGGCAGATTAATAAGGCCGTTGCCGCCCGTAATAGGCTAGACGTAAGCTCTAACCTCAATATGCTGTTGAATTCAGAAGTAAGGGTATAGAGGGAAACCACTAAATAGTAGTCTGGACTATATAAGTTAATCTCGGTCGACGAAAGGTTATATGTCGTCGCTAGAGATAGGGACTAACCACTGGAAGTATCGATTATAGCGATACGACCGTACTATACTAATCTAAGCGAGGAGATTTCCGCTTAATAAGAAGAAGAAGAGCCAGGGGAATCCCCTCAGCTACTAGACGATAGGCAAGAAATCATCTTCAACGAAATCGTCGTAGTAGAATAAATAGACGATAAAGGCGAGGGCGAGGTAATCCCTCCGTTACTAAGAAGACGCCTAGGAAGACCTCAGCAAAGGGCGCCGCTACAGCAATTCATCACTAGTGCTGAAATAAGCACTATATTCTATATAGCTAAAGAAAAGGCTGATTTTATACTCATAGTCCAGCTACAAAAAGAGGGCGTAATTATAATAGCCAGAAGGCCCTACGAGGGATCAGATCTCATTAAGGCAGATATATTACGCGATCGAGGGGTCTACCGATTTATCCTCTATAATCTAATCAAATACATAAATATCCACATCTTCAAATCGCATATAGTTCGAGAGATAAAAGGGAAAGGCACTCCCTAGCTATACGAGAAATCGAGGCACGTTATACAAGGGTACAGCGACGTCGAGAAAGCGACGCTGCTCACCTAATCGCCTACAGTTTAACGCTGCAGCTAGCACCTTATGATAGCGCTGATAGCATCGCTACAGCAGAAAGGATATAAGATATAGAGTCGTGATATTACGTAAGCATATACGCAATCAGCGACTGGGCTCATAAGGAAGATCCTGGCCTACCTCCTAAGGGAGATGACCAGCAAGTACCTAGAAGGCACCATTATCGAAGTGCTCAAGCCGTTATACGGTCTCGCCGAATCAGGCACCTATTAGTAGGTAACCTACCACAACTTCCACATCAACCAATTATCAATGGTCATATTAACCTATAATCCTTGCCTCCTAGTATCTAAGTATATAGACGACCTATTCAGTATCATTAGAATATAGACAGATAATACCCTAGGTCTATTAGATATCGAGTTTATAAAGAAGGAGGACGAGGAGCTCCAGAAAGCTGGATTCGCAGCTAAACCAAAAGAGATCCTCATAGTAGGCGTACTACTTACGTTTAACGGAGGGATCCTGACGGTTGAGGGGGATAATGTGGTAGTCCGACAAAAGGGGCAAGGCGAGAAGATCAGCCTCATTAACCTAAAATCCCCTAACTACAAGAAGTAATACAGGGCTGAGCTCGCCCGAGGAGCCTATATTACGAGCATCTATCAGCCCGAGGCAACTTTCAACTACGCCAGAGCCGCGCAGGCCACAGAGCCCACATAGCTCGATTTTGACGCTCTTAATCGATAGCTATAGTAGCAACAAGAAAACCATAACCGAGGTCTCATCTACTAGCCCGTTAAGCTTGCCTCAGCAAGGCTCTACATGTTTATCAACAGATCATTCGTAAACAACAACAACCTGACCTCATAGCTGGGATATATTATTGTCCTCGCTAATAAGACCCTCAGCGAGGACGACTTCATAATCAAGGGCAATGTAATTCACTATTCGTCGACGAAGAGCAAGCGAGTCACCAGGAGCGTACTGGCGTCTGAAGTCTACGGAATAGTGAATAGAGTGGACATCGCCTACGCAATTTCCACTACGCTCAAGAGGATCATAGATAGACTCAACCTTCCTATAATCCCTATGGTCGTCTATACCGATTCATACTCGCCATACGAATGCCTCGTTAAATTAGGTACTACGAAGGAAAAGAGGCTTATGATCGATATCATAGCCCTCAGGTAGTCGTACGAACGACAAGAGATCCTCAAGGTCCGTTAGATCAACAGGGACGACAATTTAGCTAACGCTTTTACGAAAGCCACACCTAACAAGGGGCTAGAGCACTTCGTTAGCGAAGGAAAGGTAATAATACGAATAGAAGGATAGGTAATCCGCAAGGAGTAGAAGAAGGAGGAAAAAGGGGTATATTCGACGGGCTAGCTAGAGGTCGAATTACACCTCTAATCGCCGCTGTTGAACGATAAAAGAGAGAGAAAGTTAGTGTCGGATTAGAAGTCCAATTCGACCTCGCGGCAGCGCAGGGGCCACCTATCGATCGTATAGTCGAGTATCGCAGCCTGCCTAACCTGCAGTTGGAATCTCCTTTTTACACCTACGCAGCAGATTAATATAGTCAATTGACCTACTTCGTCAACCCACGATTCGAACCAATCGACCAATATCCCTGTGATAGGGATACCAACAACTTCATCGACGAAGCCATCCGTGAACGTCAACCTGCATCTACCGCTGGCCACAAAACTGACGGATTCCAAACACTTAGACGTCACTATCTTCGATTTGTCAACCTCTTTTAGCAGCGCCGCTTGCAATTTACTCCGCATCATACGACAGGTTCGGTGCCGAGGAAGTGTGTTTTCGGCATGGCTAATTACACCCATCAACTCTCCATTGCGGCCATTTCTGGAGTTTGCCAGCGCTGTTAGCCACGAAAGTCGCTTGCAGAGATTTTGAAGGACTTCAAACGAACCGAATATGTTTGTTGGACCCATCATGGCATCTGAAGAAGTCTCCTTTGGACAGATGTTTAGCAACACCGTTAAACTCCAAGAGTCTCCAGGTATTCCGCTGAAGGCTCACGCCGGCTCCCGTTTCGCTGATGGCAGGCTTCTTCTCGTAAAGCGTCCAGCGCACGAAGCTCAACTTTTGAAATTCAATCGCCGCACTTAGGCCGCCTGGCCCACCCCCAATGATGGCAACCTTGAGCGCGCGTTGGGGACATAGTTGATCCAATGGGTTCATTCTGGAACACTCTTTGTCTGAAGAATTGTGACTGGGACTGAGTATGATTCACTTCTCGCGACTACAACAGATATCGTGTATGATCGAGGGATTGGGGATGAAGATAACTCCTGAGAACATAAGAACACATCGATTGCGTAGATTCCTTCTTATCAAACTTTCCGTACTCAAACCTACCTTATCTTGCCCAACAATGTAGACTAGAAGTTTGTTCTAAGCGTTTTGAAACAATTCCGTCGCCGGGCTGCCACATTGACTTTGAGGTGATACCAATCCATCCGATTTTGAGCTTTGCTGTGCATGCGGGCACTTCCATCTGATCGGACGACATGGGGCTTATATTACTGGTTGTTTAGCTCTACATTTTATCATTGGCGCTGTAATCTTCGATGTTCCCGTCGTTGTCGTTTCCATCCTTGCCCCCATCTGTACCGTGCTTATCCTTCCAGATAAGACGTTTCCCGTATCTGAACTATTACAAGCATACTAAAACAACTGCCCTGCAAGTTTGCGGATCAACTGCGCAGCCTACTTCTCGAGCTGTGGTCGTTCCAACATGTGTGAGCACCGCTAGCGCTCACAACGCGGTTTGGAATCGCAAATACGTAAGGTAAGCAGATAGTAAGTATTAAATGCACAGTTGGTTGACTGCTGCAATTCTAGAAGTGCCGAATCAACCCAAAACTGTAAAGGGGGAAGGTAATTGAATGAAACCGGCACCCGCGATCGGCGAGCCCGAGGACTCAATTTCCGCTAATTAGCCATATCATGCCCACTCCAATCCAATGCGTCGTGCGCTCGTCTATTCTTCAAACTCTATTTTGTGTTGTTCAACTGTCACAACCTGTGCCTAATAATTCCTCACAGGATAGTGATAAGTCCAAAATATAAATACCATCAATCTCCCAGAGATGCCAAGAACATAACCCTTGCAAACCAAACGTTTAAGAAGTAAGAATTCTAACGAGATAGACGAGTCAGACCTCAACGACAAGTACTATACACACCAGCAACCCCACTTCTCTTCCAACTAATTACAACCGCGACATCACCATGCAGCCCTCCTACTTCGTCACTTTGTTGTGCGCCACTTTCTCCACCGTCGCCGCGGAGAGATTTCAAGCGTTTGCATCTACCGATTGCACCGGCGTGGCAAAGACCGACGTCACCATCAGCGCCTTCGACTGTCGCGTCCTGTCACAGCCGGGTGTTACGGTCAGCTGTCCGACAGTAGGGTCTGCTAACAGAAGCTGGGGACTGATACGTAGTAACAGTACACTGGGGTCGTGGTCTGGGTCGTAGGTCGTAGGCTGTGTCGTAGATCGGTAGTCAGAGGCTAAGGTGATCAGTCTTAGTCTCAACAAGTATTCGCAGTGAAGGTAAGCTGAAAGTATCCTGAGGATGAATACTGAGTTGATTGCTGAAGAGCTATGGAAGTCTGACCATGAGCCAGGCTCAGGGTCATACTATATAAAAATCCTGAACAGTACCTCTTGTTTTGTTACCGTTCCTAATCCTGACGGGGTCCGTTCCTTGATCATACGGAACCCGTATGTGCCAAGGACGGCCTCCGTATTCTTGGCGTACGGATCTAATCTCTTATCTTATCACCTCGTGACTTGTATCATAGTTCTTCCGTTCCGAGCGAGTCCCTGCTGTTCCCATGATCCTGCAGTACAAATGTCCTGTCACAGCCGCCCGACGCCCAAGTGGGTCGTTCAGCTGTTACCCTTGTTGTCAGGTAAGGCTATCCGAATATGGATATGTCAGGCACAAGGATTGCATATCCAGAGTATGCATATAACACCTATATCTCTGAATATTCCGATGTCGGATTCCAGAGAGAATACACCGACTTTTTCCTTCTTTTATTATTATTATTATTATTATTACGATAGATTGATTAATACACTTATTCAATTATCCTTTATGTTAACTACCTTATACATACTCTTATGATAGTTATGAGCCTAGTTGACTCTAGGCTTCATTCTGATCAATAAGCTTTGATATTACCCCAAGAGGTAACGAAGTGGAAAAGGGCTGCGCGATCGCAGATCCCTCAATCAATTGATCAAGGAGGTAGCCAGCCCTCTAGGCAGTCAACGAGGACATTTCAGCATTCTACGCGATCGTAGAATAATACATTCATTTTGTCAGATTTACAAATCTAAGCTTAAGACGATATATCCCTTTTCTTTTTTTTTTATAATCTCATTATCGCTTTATCGATTGAATCCCTATTTCTGAATCTTTATCCTATACCTCAATATAGAGAATCTGAGGATCTAGACACTATCTAGTGACGAGGATTAGAATAAATAGCTTCTTAACCTAAAACTAGTAGCTAGAAGTAAGGAAGTCTAGGACTATATTAATCCTGATTAGGATCTAGTCCTTATAGAGCCTGAAGAAAGGTAGCTAGACGTCGAGGATCCCTAATTCATAAATAAGATTGCAATAGCGAGGATTCAGTACAACAGGGAGATCGACCAGTATAAGAAGAGAAAGAAGGTAGTTAGCGAAGTCACATAGTAGGCTATGGGTATAATCGACAAAGCTGTCTTCAATCGAGTTAATAGCAGAGAGACCCTCAGGGAGATGTTAAGAGATCTTAGAGAAACATTTGCTCTTACAGCCTTCTCTCGCTAATAGATAATTATAAACGCCTATTATAAGCATCTTAGCTCGATAAAGAGATCTGGACTTGCATTATGATTAAATACCTATAGCGATATCATGGAGGAGGTTAAACAGGCAAAGATCACTACCCTCAGCGACCTATACCAGCAAACAGTAGATTTTCTCAGAGCTATCAGATTAATCAGCCCTAAGTACTACACGTAAGTAACTCTAGAGATCACAAGGAAGGAGTTCACTGAGCAAGAGTACAAGGACAACAACGCTGGGATCAATAGAGCTAACGAATTTCGTAAGTGGCTGCGTACTGCTAATCCGGAACTGCTGTCGAACAACATATCTAAGTCAGCAAGCTTCGCTACTTAGCAAGGGGAGGATGAGAAAGGCAGGTCAATATAGTTACTAACACCAGGACTATTAGAGCAAACGACAAGACCTATGAAGACTGTTCCAGTATACAAGGTCTGTCCAAACACCAGGTATTAGGGTTCTAAGTACCCTCACTTCAATCCAGCAATCAGGGGATCAGATTATAACCCTAATAGTATAGCTAATAAGCAAGCAATCCAGAAGGCTAAGAAGATGATCACCTTAGTAATACAAAAGGCTATCAAGAGAGAGAATAAGAAGCATAGACGGACCTATATTGAGTTAAAAGAAGAAGAGGATAACAAAGCCTAGCAGCAGTCCTCATTCTTTACTAAGCAATGAGAGTAGTTAGAAAGCGACTATTGTAGCCAAGCTACCTTCAACTCCAGTTTTATTAACATATCTAAGACCCCAGACGTCAGCTTGTTCTCCAGATACCTACTGAGAGACTCAGTTATTATTGACTCAGGCAGCGACAATCACATCTGTAACAACCTATCTAGGATGAGATATATCGACTTCTCTGTCAAAGAGAAAGTCCTCATAGGAGGAGGAGAAGCCTACATACAGGGAGTGGGATCTATGCTGATCAGACCTAATAGGGATATTAAGACTAGTAGAGGGATCATAGTCAGAAACGTCTCTTATATTCCTGAATATCCCACAAACCTACTATCAGCCAGACTCCTTGAAAAGATTAATCTACACTTCTTAGTTAGATAAAAAGGACTTAAGAATAGAGATAGAAAGCTACTCTTTAGCATATTAGACATTTATCGATAGTATATCTTGGAATACAACCCAGTCGAGGAAGGCATATCTGTAAGGGGCTGGCCCCTAGGCTTGTTCAACGTAGAGGTGCCGTCGATTGACTATTCTAAGCTGAAGAGGAGAAGGACTTTACAAGAGTGGGCACCTAGCTACGGAGATACGTGGTCGGGCTAGGCGGTGTGCCACGGTAGAATAGTGGATCCGGCGGAGCCGGATCTCGGTAACTGCTCCGGCAAAGCCGGAGATCTCGGCCGGGCTCTAGCCCGTGACATT
>VYYT01000262.1:0-38585 GCA_032988895.1 Colletotrichum kahawae | reverse complement strand
GTTCTTCCGTTTCCGAGTGAGTCCCTGTTGTTCCCGTGATCCTGCAGTACAAATGTCCTGTCCTAGCCGCCCGACGCCCGAGTGGGTCGGTCAACTGTTATCCATGCATAACGGGTCGTAACACCGCGGTACGCCCACCACCGCCTTCACACACATAAGGTAAGGTACATATACATACTTGCATATATATTTATGCACACATATTTGAAATTCAAGGCAGAGTGAAGTAATGGAACGAAAGATGTTTTTATCCCTACGAACAATATTGCCTCGCTCGTCGCGACAAACTTTTGATGTTGTTCAATAGCTGAAACAACGACTTACCAGTGTTGGCGCTGGTATTCCTGTTGGTGCCACGCTCACCGCCTTTACCACAGGCGACTGGAAGGAAATACCCCTCTCCTGCTCACGTGCCGGTCAAGGTGATTGAAATTATAAAAGTGGTACCCGCCTCTCCCCAACCCGTGGACACGATTCCTCCAGTATTCTTATGACACAACTTACGTGGCGGTTACCGACAAACTCTTCAAGTGATTTGACGGTAACAAAATGCTAACAGCCCCGTGGGACTTTATCGCGGAAGAGGATGTCGAAGAAGCCCGCTCGGCCTTTTTGCGCACCGTGGTTGACTCTCTTGGGGACATTGTGGGTTTCGTCGACAGCAAGCTTGGTTGGAATGGTGGCGGAGAGTACGATGGCTGTTTTGCGGGTTCCTTCAACGTCAGCATTGGCGTAAGACGTGGAGATACGGACGAGCGGGTGCTCATTCGTTTCTGCTCCGTCATCATACACCCTCCCTGGCGAGATGAAAAAGTCAAGAACGAGGTTATGACGATGGAGTTCCTCCGAGAGAAAACTACCATGCCCATTCCACCGATCCATACCTGGGGGCTTGCCGAGGAAAGCCCTCGACAAATCGGCCCATTCATCATCATGGATCGCATGAGAGGGTACGACTTGAGTGAGTTTCTACAGAAGCCGACCGAGAATGGAGTGGAGGAGTTTATCCTGGATCCAAATATCGAAAACCGAAAGCTGGACATCATTTATGATCAGATTGCAAAATTCGTGCTCGAGATCTCCAACCTTCCATTCTCGAAAATTGGCTCGATTTCTCAAGACACTCCGGATGGCCAATGGGGTGTGACTGGACGGCCTCTAACGTACGACATGAACGATGCAGTCACCGTTGGAACCTGCCCAGAGAACCACTTCGATCTCATTAAGAGGTTTGATCGAGCGAGTGACTATTTCAAAGCGCGCGCGCAACTGCTCCAGGCACACCTTGACGCGCAAAGAAATATAGCGGAAGCCAATGCAGACACAGCATGGAGGCAATTTGTGGCTCGTCGCTGCTTCGAAAAGCTGATCCCAAGCTACGGTGCCATTGATGATGCCGGTCCCTTCCGCATTTATTGCGACGACATGCGACCATCCAACATGTTGGTTGATCCAGACACGTTAGAAATTACGGCCGTACTCGACTTTGAGTTCACAAACGCACTGCCAGCCCAATATGTGTACGATGTGCCTTGGTGGCTCTTGCTTCGCCGACCGATAATTCTGCTCGAAAAAATGACCATGGAAGAGTTCCTCAACCTGTTCATCCCCAGAAAGGATCAATTCATTCGGGCTGTTGAACGGATCGAGGCCCAAAGCGGCATGCGGGCCGGTAACGACCGTCTTTCAGTCAGAATGCAGGAGTCTTGGGACAGTGGGAGGTTTTGGTTCAACCTTGCATCACGTTATTGCTTTGACATTGACGAGATATATTGGGAAAAGCTGCATGGAGAAGGTATGGGCGAGGCAATGCTGGACACTGAGACCATCAAGGAAAAGGACAATTTTATCAAAATGAAGATGGATCAATTTAGTCAGTATCTAGCAGAAAGGCGAAACGACGCTCGATTCCCCCCATAGGTCTCGTAGCTAGAGCCAGCCTGAAGGCTAAGTTTCAATTTATGCCGTATCCCATCACAATTGCTTCGGATCTAAATGTTATTATGCTGATCCTGGAGCAACGTTCCTATCAGACTCAATCTCGGTCGTCGTCTTTCTACAATGACTGAATCGAAGCGGAATTCAAATCCAGCACGAACTTCAAATCCTATTATGATAATGTTGTCGTCAGTGACTTGTAGCTTCTGTTGACCTAAATGTGCCATACCTCAAGCTTTTCGTCCAGCTCGTCTGCCGCATCAAAATTGAACACGAACTTGGCAGCGCTCTTTTTCTTCTTCTGAAGATGCAGAATATTCTATCATGCGTCAGTTTCTTTCGTGTTTGGACCATCGGCATTTTCATTGAATAATTGTGTTCTTACTTGCTCAACTGAACTTTGCACAACGTACCGAATGACGGTGACTTGCCGCGTCTGGCCCATTCGCAAGGCTCGTGCAACAGCTTGTTCTTCTACCGAGGGATTCCACTGAGGCTCCACTATGTGAACGAATTTGGCGGCGGTGAGATTGAGACTAGACTCCAGTCAGTGTTTGTCATCCAGATTCCCGGCTGCCATTGTGTAATACCCCAGTGCCCCCGTCCCAATAGACATCAGTAACACGAGTGTGCCGTCATTTTCTCGGAATTGTTGAAGCCGTCGGGATCTTTCGGTGTGACTAGTTCGCCCGTCCACTTGCACATGTCTCATTGCCGCATTGTCAAGCAGGCTTGAAAGTAGATCCAGGGTAGATGTCCAGTAGGAGAATACAATGCTTGTTTGATTGTCAGATTGGACAGAAGTCGTCATCCGTGATTCGTGACACTCACTGCTTAGATGCAGATCCACTTCCGCCGATTCTCCTGATTACCGCAGACAGTTTTGCGGAGTGGCCAGTGGAGAATGACAAGGTCTCACTTAGTCCTGGAGAATATCCGGGGGGCGGCGAACTGTTACCTGGGCTGAGTTCAAGGTTTGAACCAGGGCTAGCAAGCTGCAGGTGTCGGCCACAATCGGGGCAAAACTGAAATGTTGTCAGGAGCAGTGCTGCGTCTTCGTCGTTGGATGTAGCGCATTGTTCGCACCCTGTCTCCTTCGCCTGGTCATCTCCTAGGTGTTTCTGTAGATTAACCGGTTTCGGGAACGTTCCATTGTTGCAGAGCATCCGCATCTTAATAATGGCAGTAAACAGGATATTGTACTTCTTGATACTTCTACCCTTACTGATAATGTCATCAACCTCATGTTTGCTTTGTCGGAGCACCTGATCGTAAAGTTCATTTTCTTCCTGAGAGACAGTGACTAGAATCGTTTCTTCCGTCCAGTCGGGTAGCTCAAGAAGCTTCTCTGTTCTTCTGATGCAGATTGCCTGGAGCCAAGACCGGAGTGGTTTCGAGAAGTCTTTGCCTCCCTGCGATAGAGGATCAATAACGCCTTTCTCGAACGAAGTCTTGGTCGGGAACGGTTGCAATCGCAGGAAAGCGGCTATGGCAACAATGTCGTCGAGCTTGTTCTGAATTGGGGTTCCGGTGAGGCACCACCGGTTGCGAGCTGACAAGCTAGCGACCGACTTGAATTGTTTTGATGCCATGTTCCGAATCCAATGACCTGTCGTCCGTTAACCCTTTGTAGACCAGCGGGAATCACACCTATGTCTTACCTTCATCGAGAACAATCCGAAACCAACTCAGCCTCTGCAAGACACTTCTACCCTTCTCTTCAGCAATGATAGTAGCGTAGGTTGTCAAGACAATATTTGCTAATGCAAGAGCGTTAGGGTCGTGAAGACGGTTCGGCCCATGGAATATAACTGTATTGAATGCTTCCGGGGTGAAATGCCTACTGGCCGTGAGCATTAAAGAGTGACCAAATAACAATGTTTTGGCATACTTTTCGATTTCAGATCGCCAGTTGTCCAATAGCTCTACGCCATTAATTAGCGCAACCGCCGAGGCCTTAAGGGGGATGCAAAGCTACGGGCAGAGGAGACAACAACCAAGGTTGCCTTTGTGCGAGCAGTTTCGCCTTTTTGTGAATCAATAGTATGGTCAAATCTTTGGAATATTTCAGCGTCGGAGTTGGATTGTAAAATTGATGTCAGTATCGTCAAGGTGTTTCCCAAGCCCATGACATCAGCAATTATGCCACCACAACTCATAGGCAGACACGTGTCTTGCTTCTGACTGTTTAACACGTTAGAATAAATCTAAAGACTGCCAGTCTGGTTCTCACTTTGACATAGATTGTTTGTGCATGTGTTCCGCCTCCCGGTGGATGATAAAGCGACACCTTGTTCTTGATGCCTGTCAACCCAAGTCAGGACGCTCATACAGAATGTTAACGTTCTAGTTTAGGACTTACGGCTTCAGCTGTGAAAGTAGACCATTCGGGCAAGTGTAATCAAAGTTTCTAGGGTACGGGGTTTCTGAGAGGCAATCAAGGATATTCAAGATTTCATCTGAGATGTTGGCACGTTGCCCCGCAGGTGAGTCGTTGGTTATGCCGACCAGGGCTTTCATATCTGCCTCGTCCTCAGGAAAATCGAAGAATTGCGGGTTGTTGTATCTTATCTCTTGGGAAAGAGCTTTAGGATGCTGTAAGAATGCCGACTCGGCAGACAGCTTGCATCCAATCTCGTTTGCGATGGTTTGTCTCCCATAGATATTGATTGAAAGACCAACAGGAGTAGGCTTCATCTTGGTGCCTTTCTTTCTTTTACCCAATACCGCCGCTTCCACTAGCGCTTCAAACCGGGCAGATTCAAGATGCTCGATGACTTGCAATCGACTGCTAGACTGTGAGTCGAGCACGGCAAAGTCATCTGTACTATTTGGCCAGCGAAGTGTGTGATACCCATCTTTTCTGCATATGTCAAAGAGAACAAAGTTCCCGTTACTACTGCGTTCTGTCCGTTCACCAGCAGTGATGGGGAGCGCAGCACCATCATACAACTACTACCGATTAGGCTTCTCATCTAACATATCACAATTGAAACTCACTGCACCGAAGCAACATTCCTCCTGTGTCCCTATCTCGACATCACCGAAGGGAAACGCATCGTCGAAAGATCTCTGCATGGCGTATGAAGCCTTTCAGAGCTGAGGGAAATAGAAAGTTGAAGCAGTGCAGAGCATGAAATTTGATCGCCGCCCAAACCTCGGAGACCCCGACCCAGCTGGCTGCCCAAGCTACCACACAGCGGCAGGCTCTGCGGCACAGCAGTAGTTTCTGAAGATATGTAACGTCCCTTGACTCGCCACTTGCGGCCTTCATCTGACCACCAGACTGCACATAAAAGCCCCACTGCCCCTCCCCAGTACCACTCCTTGTTCTCTAGTTTTGCCTCCCATTCATGCTTGCATTGCAGCCACATGATTCTGAGACCAGCAGAGATAGCATGGACCCGACCGCGCAACCGAAAGATGGATTCAAGCGTCCTGCGGACATTTTCAAGGTGTCGATACGGCAGGACTTGGCGGAAAAGTTCGTAAAGCGCGCCGACAGCCTGGCGTCCCTCACACACGAAATCAAAACCATTCAGGACGATCATGGAAAGAGGGGTTCGCTTCGCAAATTGTCGAGGCTTAAAAAGTTCATCGAAGCTATGAACCAATTTGGTCAGGTGATTGAGGTATTCGTTAATGCAAACGATTTCGTTTGCTTCATCTGGGTAAGCTTGAAGGTCTAAGGCCATGAAGAATGTTCCTGGCTCATCTGACGACACGTTAGGGTCCGATGAAATTTTTACTAGGGGTAAATATCCGATCGCTACCCAAGGCCAAAGATCTCATTCCCCCCCTAACCAATCTGTGATTAGGTCGCAAAAACCCATTTAGACATGTTTGACAAGCTGCTTGATGTGTATGCCCAGATTGGAGACGTCATCCCTGGTCTTCTGTTCTATCAAGACATGTTCATACAACACGAACCCCTCAGAGATGTGTTGCAGGATTATTATTCTGACATCTTGAAATTCCATGAATTGGCCATAAAGGTTTTGGAACAGTCAAGTTGGGTGCTCTTCTATTCTTCATAAAGTTTCCAAAGCTTACACTTGGGAAAGAATGGAAAGACCTTTTCCATGCCACATGGAAAACTTTCGATACGCAATTCGACCCAATCATGCAGAGCCTGACGAAAAGGCGCCAGCTGTTAGAAAGCGTTAAACTCTCCACATCCCTAGATCAAATCCACGTCATTCGTAGACATATCAGTGACGTATACCAAGAGCAAATACGTACTGCCAATGAGAAGACGCAGGAGAAGCACTTGTCTAGGATGGCGATGATCAAAGAAAAGCTCCGTGCATCTGAGTACTTTCTCGACCAGGAAATCGCAACTCAAAGAAGAGATGGACTCGATACTGGCCAATGGATCTTTGAGGAACCGGACTCTTTGTCATGGGCTGACCCAGACGCTCTTGACCATTCGGTTCTCTACATCAACGGCATTCCTGGAGCAGGTGAGTAGTCTAATAGCACACGAAGCTTAGGCGGCGCGGACTAATAAATGCTTTCTTTTAGGGAAAACGACACTTGTCTCTTTGATCATCAGCAAACTACTGGAGGTCCACGCTCCTAGTCAGCCTCTTCAGGTTTCAAGCTCTGTGTCTTACTTTTACTTCAAGCACGGAGATGTCGAGAAGAACAGTCATGAAAGCGCCTTGAGGGCTATTCTAACTCAGCTCATCAGCCAGAATGCAATGTCTTCCCAGACATTTCTCGAAGACTTCTCAAAACAAGCGGATGTCAATGTTCGATCGAGACAGAGTCTTGAGACGCTCACTAAGAGAGCATTAGAGGAATACCGGGTATCGTACCTGATTCTTGATGGCTTGGATGAATGTGAACGTGAACAAGCTCAGCGTACCATGGAATGGCTTCTTTCACTTCTCGAAGATGATCAAGACAGTAGCAAGACCAGTCTGCGGCTTCTTTTCTCTGGTCAACGAGATGGTCTGCTGGACAACGTGTTGTCGGGTTTCCCAAGCATTCGCTTGGAATCCAAGAAACACGATGCAGACATAGCAAATTATTGCTCGCAGTACGCTTCCAAGTTAAAGCAGAAGTTCCGTCTAACCAAAGAGCTCGAAACCCACATCGGTTCTCTGGTCACAAAAGACGCTCAAGGTTATCACAGCAGCATCGCCTTCACAGAGGTATTTCAGCTGACACCAATCAGGGATGTTCCTATACGCACGAATCGTCTTGGAGTACCTTTTTCGCCAAGTAAGCCTTAGAGGACTCAAGAATGCCATCAGTCCTGGTTCTTTTCCAAGAAAGCTCGAGACTGCGTACGAGATCTCGTTCTATGATTTGATGTATCTCATAGCTGACGAACCACAGGTATCAAAGAATAGCGGCAACAATACTGGACCCAGAATTCAAGTCAGAGATGGAGGCTGCGAGGAAGCTCGTTTGCCTCGTCGTGACAGCGAAACGTGATCTCAGATGGAGAGAGATACAAGCATTCTTTTGTATCGATAGCAACGAAGGGACGATAGATCCTGATAATCGACTGCTAGTTAGGGCCAAGGAACTGTGCGGGTCACTTGTAGACGTCCATGAAGTTAATGGACGAATGAGCGAATCGGAAAGCGTCATCCGAATTGTTCATTATACTGCTGAAAGGTACCTTATGGGCCGAAGAAATGCAGACGCAACTAATGCTGATTGATTTTCATAGGTATCTAATTGAGAACAGCCTTATCGACGACTGTATGGAGAACGCCAAGCTGCTGTCGTTTTGCTCAAGCTATCTGATTTCTTCCCCCTTTGCCCGAAGCAATCGTTCAGGTTCAGTCTCGTTACATGCCAGGAAGGCATTTTATTCTCTACAAGACTACGCGGTTGCACACTAGTACGATCATCTCTTAGCCCTGGGAACCGCGATGCAGGCGACTCAGACGCACGCCCCTCAAGTTGCACAGGAGCTGGAGAGGGCAATATTCTTAACACGATCCTTCTTGAAAGACTACGCCACCTCGCTACAGATTCCAGAAAAGGATGAAACTCAACTATCGCCACAAATGTTGCTAGACATGCTTCCACGGCATGGCAAGGAGAGAAACTCAATTCTTGGTATTGAGCAACGAACTTGTTGGATCCGACAAGAGATCGAGAATTTACAAAATCTTATAGATGAAGAGAAGGCTACTTTGGACAGTCTATATGGGCCCATTACTTGCTACAAGTGCCCTAAACCCGACTGCGACATGTTTTCCGAAGGCTTCATGACAAAACAAGACAGGGCAAACCATGTCAATTGCCATATTCGACCTTTCTACTGCAACGACGAAGTCTGCATTAGACGATCATTTGGATTTGAGTCTCACGAAGCACTTCAAAGACATGTGGACGACCACCACTCGAAACAACCGATCATTTTTCACTTTCCGCGGCTGAAGAGCCCCGGCACCTTGTCAAATGGTAGTCGAGATATTAGGAACGCAGCAAGTGTCGGCGACTTGAACCTGGTGAAGAAATTTCTCGATGACGGAGCCGATATTAATGACAATTGACCGAATTTCGCCTCATCCTATCGCAGCCCTCTGTGGTTGGCTGCAGATGGCAACCACTACGAAGTATGCAAGTTCCTCATACATCGGGGTGCAAATGTTGGAAAGCCCGCAGCGTTTCAGTCGAGAGCAAAAAGCATAACTCAGGTTGATTCAATGTCTCCTTGCACTCCACTGGCTCAGGCCTGTGTCAAGGGAAACATGAGCATAGTAAACTTGATTCTGGAGACCTATGCCAAAACTGCAAACTTTGCCAATTCCGGTATTCGAATTGGGTTTATGAAAGCAGTGGCAAAGGGACATTTAGAGACCGTTGAGCTTCTCATCACTTATTACGACTTTACTCAAGACAAAGATATGGAAGACGGCCCGAGTGACCCACTACTGGTGGCTTGTGAGCGGCACCACGCTTCCATGTTGGACCTCTTGCTTCAAAATGGGTTTGAGTTTCACGTTGGCGTCAACTACCTCAAGAAATGCATACCAGCAAACCATCTTCGCGACACAGAAGAAGGTTGGAAAACAAGGGAACAAGCGTTGAAAATCGTACTTGAGAGTGGCCAGCCTCAGATCTCACGATTGGAGATATTGAATCTGGCAACACGCAATGCGCAACCGTCAATGGTCCTTTTGATTTTGTCATACCCAAAGACGGATCTGGTTGAAGACGATCTGTTCGGATTACGACTTCGTCTAGCACCCAAGGCCCAGTACAGCGATGTTGTTAAGCTTATAGACAAGCTTCTTCAAGTGAAGAAGGCAGAGGTCAGCTCAACATCCAGCGTCGATGGCAATCGAACCTACTAACAGAAAGCATTAGGCTCATTCATTAAATGAGTCAGGTAGTAGAAGTGGTTGAAAATTGCAATTTTCAGGGATTGAAGCCACATTCGAAGGACCAAAAAGCTCCATATCTGAAGTCGACTAGGTTAGCGCAGCAGTCTTCGTTTCATCATAAGTGGGATTTACATAGCATTTACCGTCTTAATCCTCGTGTATGAAATTTCTGTCCATATATCACCTTCACCAGGTGTGGCATCCTCTTTCAATTCTTGCCTTAGACTCATAGCTCCAGGTAACCATTGTATTTGATCAAAGTTCGCAAAGTTGGGAGTAAACTGCGACCGCGTCCATGCCTGAAACTGTCTCACGAACGAAACCCCTACACAGTAAATTACTATCAGAGGGGCGCTCATTGAGTAACCGTATATCTAGGCTGAGTCTGTACTCTTTACTCTCAATACAGGAAAATAAGCGTGATATCATGACAGCAAAGTGGTAGCAACAGCGCCGGTGGCGTTGAGGGCAAGAGGATAACTGGGGTAGAGATTGTCATCACGGTCGCACTGATTGGGGAGCCTGGGGACAATGATAATCAAAGAGGAAGGGAAATAGATCATACTTGATGGCTCGACAGCAGGCCTCTTTGCTAGAAACCCTTCTGATGAACATGGAAAGGAAAGAAATGGTAAACGTTGTGGATGCTCTATTTTCTTTCAGGCCATAGGATCACTTTGGGGCACGCTTCCTTGGCCACAAAAGCAGGCAAGCTTGCTACAACACATGCCGTCGAATATCACAACACAACCACTGAGACAAAGCCCAATGTATTGAAATCTACCCAATCCATCATTATCCCCGGGGCCCCTCCCCTCACCTCCAAATGAAACTAGGTATCAGTGGGAAAAGGATACAAATACAATTACGCTTCAAGGGCATGGGTTGAAGATATATATGAGCCACGCACCACGATATATAGTGACTGGTCCAACCATCTCCAACCTGTACCTGTGAATCGTAATGGCATATCTCCATCGCCTTGGACTCATAACACACCACCACCGCCGCCACTAGAGAAAAGTCGAAAGCCCTTCAACACCTTAACAGCATAGAATAAAAAACAAAGTCATACCTTCTACATGTACCCAGTAATACACATTTCGCAAAGGAGCCATGCAGCAGTGCCATTACGCCGCGTCTTCTTTCTTTTTCGTGGGGAACATTTGTCTCACTCTTCTCCTTTGATCATCATCAATCCGTCTTTTCGTCCCGGCTCGCTTCTGAAAAGAAACTCAAAACCATGTAAAACCCCCTCAAAGCATGGAAAAAGATGGATTTCTTTCCCACCTTTCCTGAACTCAAGTATTCGCGCGCTGGCCAATCTTTTTAAACGAGCAAGCAATTCTATTACACCTCCTCGTCGGCGACTGACTCGTAGCCACCCGCTCTGCGACGTCCGCGGCTCATGTTCATGAGAGATGGGCTCTCATACATCGCCGTGTAGTTGATGGGCTCACCAGCCAGCATAGCCGAACCGTTCTCGCGAGGACCAAAGGTAGGCGCGGGATCGCACCAGAAGTCGCGGCAGTTGGCCATGCAGCCGTTGGAGTAGGGGTTCTTCTTTCTGCGCTTGTTGCCGGTGGCGGCGCCACGACCGCGGATGGTCTCAATGAAGGGGTCGACACCGAGAAGGCGGGCCCATTGCTGCAGGCGACCGCCCTTGTGCTTGTGGCCGTGGCCATGACCGTGGGTCTCGGGGGTGGCCAGAGAGGGGTGGTTCGGGTCGAGGGGAGTGCCGGTCGAGGTGAAGGCGGAGGTGACGGAGCCGTCCTGGACACCGAACATGTTCTCGTAGGTAGTCATCGCGCGGGAGACTTGGACGAATTGAACGAAGAGCAGCATGCCGACCCAGGTGAGTTGGAGGGAGACCCAGACGGTGAGAATCGCGGTGTAGCCATCGGCGTTGACGACCTTGCAGAGGCCAGGGCTGAGAAAGTTGCAGCTGTCGGAGGCATTGGCTGAGATGTCGGACAGGTCTGGGCGAAGGTCAGACGGAGAGTCAGGACATGAGGATGATTCCACTTACAGTAGTAGACAAGGGCGTCAAATGAGATGATGCCCAAAGTCAAGCTGATGAGGTACAGGAAGAAGTGACGGTGGTTGTTGACGCCAACGCAGTTGTAGACCCAGGGGCAGTGACTACTGACGTTAGCAAGCAGCTTCGTCTCAAGACTTGGGGTAAACTCACTGGTCATGCTTCGCGACACACTTCTGGCAACGCTTGCAGTGCTTGCTGCGGAGAGGGGTCCTGATCATGCACGTAACACAGAAGTTGGACTCGTCAAACTTCCACAGCTTAAGCAGCTCATCAATGACAGCCTTCTGCTCGGCGATGCCGTTCATCTTGGGGACGAAGCCGGGGTCGTAGCGCATAGCGGCGGCATAGAAGTAGGCGGTAAGACCGAGGAAAGACCCAAAGAGTAGGTTCAACCACCAGTGCGACTGCGTGGCGACAGATCCAGTGGTGCCAGGCAAGACGGTCGTCAACCACCGAAGACCAGTCCAGAACAGGGAAGCGGCGAAGATTCCGGCCAACCAGGGCTACAATTGTCAGCATCACCATCACAAACAGGACCAAAGATACTCACAGTCTTGTGGAAGTGCTTCATGTCAGGCGGCGCAAACTCAATGACCTGTTGCGCGCACCATTGAATGCTGTACCCAACTACCACCGAGAAGAAGACGCCTGCATACACCGGCATGCTCCCCAGTATGGTGATCATGGACCACACCAGCAGGAACGGCCAGAGGAACAGGAACTTGGTGACGAACCCCCTCTTATCCTGGCGGAGGAAGCGCGCACCAGGGAAATGCGGCTCGATCGGCTGCGCGTCCTCGTCGTATCCACACTCCTTCAAGGCGCGGTGCCAGGCGTTGGTCGTGTTAAGCTCCTTCGCCGTTACGGCAGGCGTCTTGCCAGTCTGCGTCTTTGCGAATCGGTCGGCGCCGTACTCGAGCAGTCTCTGTATACACGCGGGTGAGCCCTTGACGAGCGCCCAGTGCAGCGCGGTGAAGCCCTGCTCGTCGGTGGTGTGGACGCTCGCGCCCCAGCGCAGGAAGAGGTCGACGCATTGCGGGAAGCCCTTGTAGGCGGACCACATCAAGGCCGTGTGCCCGTAGCTGTCGAGGACGTCGACGGGGATGCCCTGGTGGAGGAGGAGGACAAGCAGGAGGGTGTTGCCGTTGAAGGTCGAGATGTGGAGGGTGTTGTAGCCCTGGGCGTCGGTGATGAGGGGGTCGGCGCCATGTTGGAGGAGGAGGTTGACGGTGTAGTAGTGACATCTCTGGGCAGCCCACTGGAGGGGAGTGGCTACTGACTCTCCGCCCTTCCTGTTGATCTCGGCACCGTTGTCGATGAGGAACTTGCACATGGCATACTGGTTGTTGATTGCTGCCCACTAGGAGCCGTTAGCGCCATGTGATGCGGTCAAAGGTGGTACAAAGAGTGGACGGTGGGAGGCTGCATGGAAACGTACATGGAGGGGAGTGATGCCCTCGTCGTCTGAGAAAGTCGCATCGTACTCGCCGGCCTCAAAGAGCTTCTCCATGGCTGGGACGTCTCCGACTCTGGCAATCTGCATGATGTCGTTCTCCGCGTTTGGCGCATCGCCGCCCATGTTTCCCATCTCGACCTCGTTGTTTAATGTCGGCGCGACGGCACTGGTCTTGTTGGCGGGCTGATTCGGGGCGACAGAGGCAGCAGCGGCGCCGCCTCCTGGTGTCGTTGACTTGTCCATTGAGGTCGGGGGCCAAGCTTGGCGCGATTGTGTGGTTTGTGGGCTCGGAACGACGGGGAGATTATCGAAGGAGTGGACGCTGGTTTATGCGACGGGAGGACGGGGGAGGTATCTATTCGGCAGACGGAAGCTTTTCGGATCGATCTTAGCGTCGCATTGCTCGTTAAGGTTGATGGTCCAGGCGACGACGGTAGTGAGAAAAAGATACAAGGCCAGGGGTCTCGAAGGTGGGAATAAAAAGAGACACAACACAAGACGCACAAAGGCCGAGGCGAGAAAGAAACGACGGAGCGGAAAAGGCACCGAAGCCAAGGGAACGAAATTGCGTGTCGTCAGCTCCAGCACTTCACTCGGCAGCAGCGTTGAAGACTGGGGGCGCTTTCCACTAAGAAAGAGGTCAGAAGGAGATCGCCGGGGACCCTCCCCCTAAATCGGACTAGCGAGGCTGAGCTGACAAAGGAGGCGACCCACCCGTCACCTGCCGTCGTAGCCGTGATTGGATGGCAGGGTGACAGCGCCCCAAAGCTTGGCATCGGTCACGCATGAGGCCCCTGGTTGGTTGGGTCCCTCGGCCACCCTCAGCCTCGTCCCTCAGGCGCGCAAGTGTGGCTGGAGAAGACAGCTCAACGGGTCTAACCCAAAAAGGGGAGAGAGACAGCTCCTCCAGGACACCTTCCATGGACTCCACTGACGGCATGGCATTGGCACGCGATTCCTTCTGGAAATCTGTCAACGACCACGACTAAAACATCGTCAATCTTCCCCCCAACAGTCGGCCGTTCGCGCGCCTCGTACTCGATACGAAATCCTCCTCCCCACGCCTCCTGTCCCTAGAGGCCAAACGACCGCAATCATGTCCGCCAACATGGGCTCCTTCGTCGAGTTCTTTGAACACATCATGACGCCCTCCGCCCCCGTCATCCTCATCGGCGTCGCCATCGTCCTCCTCTTCCCCATCCTGCTGCACTTCATCCTCGTCAAGTCGACGCCCTACACCACCCTCCCCTCCGTGCTCCTCCTCGGGCCCTCCGGCGCCGGCAAGACCGCCCTCCTCACCCTCTTCGAGCGCGGCGACACCCCCGCGGCGACCCACACCAGCCAGCGCCCCAAGACCGTCGAGCTCACGGCCTCCCGCGACAGCAAGACCAAGACCAGCTTCCGCAACCACGACGACACCAGCGGCACCCACACAAAGTTCCTCCTCGTCGACACCCCCGGCCACGGCAAGCTGCGCAACTTCGCCATCGCGAAGCTCGCCGGCAGCGCCAACGACAAGTCCAAGCTCAAGTCCATCGTCTACATGGTCGACGCCGCCGCCATCAGCGAGCAGGACGTCCTCGCCCCGTCCGCCAACTACCTCTACGATGTTCTGCTTGGTCTGCAGAAGCGCGCCTCCTCGAGCAAGACCTCCAAGCCCCCCGCGCCGATCCCCGTGCTGGTGGCTGCGAACAAGGTCGACCTCTTCACGGCGCTGCCCGGCGCTCTGGTCAAGACGAGTCTGGAGGCGGAGATCACCCGCATTCGCGCTTCGCGCAGCAAGGGCCTGTTGGATTCTGGCGTTGGTATCGATGATATTGGCTCTGAGGAGCACGATGACTGGCTGGGCGCATACGGCACCGAGAAGTTCACATTTGACCAGCTGCGCGAGTTCGACGTCGAGGTTGATGTTATCCCGGGCAACGTTTCTGGAAGCGGTCCCGGAGCCGATAAGTGGTGGTCATGGATCGCCGAGCGGGTATAATAATCATCGCCGAGAGGGGCATATAATAATACAACCACATGATTTTGAGCAAACAACAGCATCTTTCAAAAACGTGATTTAGAGCAAATGAAACCTGGTTTCAAAAAATGCGCATACTGTTATTCTATCCATTGATTAGGCTGCCCTGTTCTATGTAGATGTTGAGTCTACCCATCCGAGACTTCCAAGCCAATGCTGCCAAACCGGGGTCAGTTGATGCGACCCAAGATTCGCCCCTGCCACCGCGATGCTCGCTTCCAAACGCCGTTAATAAAAACCAAAAACCCATCATCCCTCCTCGTGTATCTTTTGCCCCACTCTATCAAATCCATTTCATCATCATGAAGGGGGGAAAGATAACATCTACGCCTTCTTGTTCACAACCCAGGTGAGCAAGTCGACCTTGGTAACAACCGCCACAGGCTTCGACAGCGCCTTGTTGCCCTCGCTCTTCTCGGTAACAACCGCGGCACTGTTCCACTCGAGGAACTTGCTGAGCGTCGACAGCGGCGTGTCGAGCGTGATCTCGACAAACTTGCGCTTCTTGCCCTTCTCCTTGGCCTCGCCGCCGGCGATCTCTCTGGGATCCGTGACGACCTCGTCCAGGCGGCCAAAGTCGAACATGACGTCGCTGACGGGGCTGCTCGCGGACGCACGACCCGAGGACACGTAGCTGAGCAGGTTGCCGAGCGTGACCAGGCCGACAAGCTTGTTGCCCGTGGCAGAGAGCACGGGGAGCTGGTCGAAGCCCTTGTCGCGCATGATCTCGGACGCCTCGGAGACGGGGCTGGACGCGGAGACGGACATGACGGGCTTCAGGCGCAGCGCGCTGATCGTCGCGCCGTGGTAGGGGTCGGTTGTCTCGGGCTTGTTCGACGAGGCCTGCGTCTCGAGGCCGTTGACCTCAGGAAGCAGGTCGTTCGCGGCCAGCCAGTCGTCGTCGGCGAACTTGGAGAGGTAGCTGCGGATGCTGTCGGGCAGCACGACGACGACGGTGTCGCCCTTGCCGAGACCGAGGTCCTTGACGGCGCGGACCATGGCGGCCATCGCGGAGCCGGAGCTGCCGCCGACCAGCAAACCTTCCTCGGCAATCAGGCGGCGCGCGAGCTGGAACGACTCGCGGTCCTCGGTCTTGTACCACTTGTCGACGATGTCGCGGTCCAGCACGTCGGGGATGAAGTCGTACCCGATGCCCTCGACCTTGTAGCCCTCGTTCTCGTGCTCCTTGTTGAGCGCCTCGGGCAGGGCGAGGATGCTGCCGTGGGGGTCTGCAGCGATAACCTTGATGTTCTTGTTGTGCTTCTTGAGGCCGCGGGCGATGCCGGTGATGGTGCCGCCGGTGCCGGCGCCGGCGACGACGGCGGTGATGGTGCCGTTGGTCTGGTTCCAGATCTCCTCGGCGGTGCCGAACTCGTGGGCGAGCGGGTTGTCGAGGTTGCCGTACTGGTCGAGGATGTGGGCGTTGGGGATCTCCTTCTCGAGGCGGCGGGCGACGCCGATGTGCGACTCGGGGCTGTCCCAGGCGGCCTGGGTCGGGGTGCGGATGATGGTGGCGCCGAGGGCCTTGAGGACGGAGACTTTCTCGGCGGACATCTTCTCGGGGTGGGTGATGATGGTCTTGTAGCCCTTGATAGCGCCGACGAGCGCCAGGCCGATACCACTGGAGAGGGTTTGTTAGCTTCGTAGGTAGGGGGAGGCAATGCGCAACGTACGTGTTGCCGCTGGTGGGCTCGATGAGGGTGTCGCCGGGCTTGATGCGGCCGCTCTTCTCGGCCTCCTCGATCATGCGCAGGGCTATTCTATCCTTGACGCTGCCGCCGGCGTTGAAGAGCTCGACCTTGGCGTACACCTCGGCCTCGATTCCCAAGCTCTGGGGGATCTTGTTCAGACGAACGAGCGGCGTGTTGCCAATCAGCTCAGTCGCCGACTGGGCGGTGACGGCCACTCTGGTGGCGTTGATGGACTTGATGTCGCCCATGGTTGCGGATTGAGGGTTCGTGGGTATTCGGAAGGGTTGTTTAGGGTATGAAAGAAAGAAGGTCGCAACTGAGGAAGAAGAGAAACTAAAAAGAAAAAGAATACTTTCTCAGCCCACGGACGTAGGTCTGACGAAGCCAAAAAGAGAAACGCAATCCTTGTGGTGGAATAGTGCAAGAATGAAAAATGACCCCGCCAACGCCGAAGATATCCGCCCACCTGCCTCAACCGCCGTGGCCCGACCTGCCTACCAAGCCTGCCACCTGCCGCTTCAGTGCAGCGCAACAGCGCTGACGCCCGGAGCAAGACAGGGGCCCCAGCACCGAAACTCCACACCGCCGCCACCCCCTAGCGAGCAAAGGAATTTTTTCTGAACCGTTGCCCCTCCAAAGGGAGCGCAGCAGCGGGTTCCCATTACCTCATCGCCCGCTACCTTGACGGGCCACCTCGGCGTTCCCCGAGTCGCCGACTGAACTGAGACACGTGAGCTTTTTCTTGACTGTCATGATCCTGGCAGCTTTTGTCAACCCCTTAGTTGTCAACTCGGCTCAGACTGAACAGACTGAGATTTGGAAAGGCCTGGCTCTTGTCAGGCGACAGCTCAGGCAGTGACATCTTTGTCAACTACACATAACTCTAGCGCAATCCGGCCTTCATGTCGCTTTGCTAGAGATTCAAGTTTAATTGTCTAAGACTGGTATTCATATCGAGCTTATTCATTACAAGAAGATTAAATTGAGAAGAGAGACGAGGACCTCGTCCCTATTTCTGAAAGCAGTTCTGTAATTGTTGTCGTGGAATTTTCAATCTATCATGGCAAGACTACTAATCAGACCAAGCCAGGTCTCGTCGGCGAAGTACTGAGCTATCAACTTCATCCACTGAGCTGTTCATCTTGCCTTCGAAAGTAACCAACAAAACTCTAGCTTTCTCGTCCATATTCCTCGCCAATCTCAGAATAGACCTGCGATCCATCGTGAATTCCTGCTTGGCAGACTGCTCCCCCTGATCTCCAATTCCGGCGAGCATCCTCGGAACCTCAGCGATGCAAACACCCCCTGCCGATGGCCAGGCTACTGCCGCCCAGCAACGTTCCTCCGACACGGGCGCCGGCTCAAACCCGCCCCCTATCTCGTCCATGACCAGGTCGTCGTGGTCAACGGCGCCCAGCACGAAGCGGAATCGGTCGAGCGTCTCCCATCGCCGGGCCCCGAGCCGCAGCAGCCTCCTGCAGAAGTCGTTTTCTGCGGCCTGGTCCCGGTGGCGGGGTGGGTCGTTGACAGACACGTGGGTTGAAAGTGAGAAGTATCCAGGGTCGTTGCGCGAGGCTTCCCAGATCGGGTTGTTGAGGGGGTGCCAGGGCAGGGAGAGAAACTCGAGGTCGACGGCCGAGACGTCTTCGAGAGCAACTACGTTGGCACCGTCGCCTTGGTTGGTGGGGTAACCGAAAACGTGAATTTGGGTCGGCAATATCTCAAAGCGTGGCGCGTTTGGAGATGTGTGGTCGGGAGCCGGCGGAGGAGTTGCCCGAGCGACACCGCAACGGATTGGATTAGCTGGGGGATGAGTAGGTCCGCCTGGATGCGCGACTGCCCGGCGCCGCATGATGGTATCAGGTGAAGTTGTTGAGTGTTGTGGGTTCTATGAGAAACCACTGGCGATGGTCGGACCAGTCAACAGCAGAAGAATTGGGATGAGAAGGGTAAGGAAACATGCTCATATACGTTGGCGGCATGGCAACTTTCAAATAGTTAGGATGAATAAAACGGTTTATCTTGCCGGCTTTAATATTCCGATGTTAGAGGCCTGGATGCCCCAAGAGCAAGTTTAATAAGGGGGCAATCAACGATAGATCCCGGTTTAACTTGCATCATTCATCTGAAAGAATATACAAAGTTGGTATTGATTGCATCTTAAGTATTCAGACCCTCGTCGGGCAATAACTATTGCGTCGGTGTCAATTTCACGCATCATACAGCGCAGGGTTGCATAGAAGACCGTCTGCAGGATAAGAATCTGCTATTCAAGCGGATAGACTTAGCTAAGTCTGGTGATTACAATCGATAATATTTCAAAGTTTCTTCATAGACGTAGTGCGTGCCGTGTGTTACCATTCTTAGGCATACTGGTTCTTACTCCCATTACAGCACGTAAAATAATAACCACCAACCTTTCCTTCGCCGAAATATGATGCGTCAGCACCAACGCCAAGGAATCTATCCTTTGCTTGCTGCTGTGCCGCCTCAATACAGATGCCTCAAGGTCTTGTCCAACAGAGATCCTTGCCTGATGCCTGGTGTACAATAAGCTATAAGGATAAGTACTACTCTCTAACACTCGCCAATGACACAATGTCTAGTGCTGTCTTTTCGTCCGGAGCTCGGCCGAACCATAATCGTGGCGCAAGCCACATCATCAATCCTTCAACACCACGATACTCTCATCCGTCCGAATTGGTCCGCAGAAATTAATAGTGAGTAGTACAAATAGAAGAGGTCTCTCTGAATAGGTATATTGAATCACGATTATTTAGTTCGGCAGTTTGCGAACGCTTCATTTCAGCCATTCATTCCAATTAATTTCTTGTCAACCCGGCAACTTCACCCGACTTGTGGCTCAGTTGAAGATGTCTCAAAACAGCAACTCGCCCAAGAAAAATATCGTCATTCTCGGCGGCTCATACGCTGGCGTTTCAACGGCTCACTATCTTCTCAGACATGCCATTCCGCACTTGCTGGCTGATGAGGGCTACCAGGTCGTCCTAGTCAGCAGTTCGTCCCATGTCATGTGCCGTCCCGCATGTCCGCGCGCCTTGATATCGGACGACATGTTTCCCCTAGACAAGCTATTCGTCGACATCGCAACAGCTTTTCAGCAGTATCCTGCTGACAGATTTCATTTCATATGCGGGACTGCAACCGCGCTGGATCATGTTAACCGTGCTGTCTCTGTCTCCGTGGCTGAGGGCAAGGTCATCGAACAGCTCGCCTTCGATGCTTTGGTCATCGCAACGGGCGCATCGACCCCTTCTCCCTTGTTAGGACTTAACGGCAGCTACGAAGGTCTGCGACAGAGCTGGGAGGATTTCCGGAAGGCTCTACCAAACGCGAAGACTGTTGTCATTGCCGGTGGAGGACCGGCTGGTGTCGAGACTGCGGGAGAGCTGGGGGAGTATCTCAACGGTCGAGCAGGCATCTTCCATTCCAAGTTGGAGAAGCGCAAGGTGGCTATCACGCTTGTCACAGCCGGTTCCAAAATTCTGCCTGCATTGCGCCCGGCACTTGCTCAGAAGGCTGAGGGATATCTGGCACAAATCGGTGTTACTGTTATGAAGAACACTCGCGTTGGTAGTGTCAGCCCAGGTGAAGCGGGATTTGAGAACGTCGGAATGTCTGCCACCATCAACCTTTCGAATGGCCAGACTCTCAACGCGGACCTGTACATCCCAGCAACAGGCACTCGCCCAAACACCTCATTCATCGATTCCACGCTGCTGACCAGCGACGGCCGTGTCGAAACAAACCCGTCAACTCTCCGTGTCGACAAAGCGGGGCCGCGCATCTATGCCATCGGGGATGTGTCGTCATATGCTCGGCCGGCGGTCCACAATATCCTCGGCGCGGTTCCAGTTCTTTGCGCTAACATCAAGCGGGAATTGCTGCGTGCTTCAGGGAAGACGGATGTGGCGGTGAAGGATGACCGCGTCTTCAAAGAAGATCGGAGAGAAACTCAGATGGTGCCGATTGGGAAGAGTAAAGGCGTTGGAGCAGCGATGGGATGGCGCTTGCCGGGGTTTCTGGTGTGGTTGATCAAAGGCCGAGACTATTGGCTATGGACCACGGTGAAGGTGTGGAGTGGTGAACAGTGGGTTAAGAAGAAGACGGATGCCTGAGAAAGTTAGTCCCCCCAAACTTGAAATACCATGGCTCTTGGTTGCTTCCGGGCATCGAACTTTCAGCGCGTAATACTTCTATGGGACTAGTATAGCTCCGTCTTTCACCATAAAGTCATGGTTTTGGTGAGTGCAGATCAATTTACAGCTTCCAGAGTACTCAAAGCTGAAATCAGCTCGGCCACAAGGAGCATTCAACAACGAGTGCACATGAGGTATTTGCTGTTCAGTATGGGTGGGAAGCAGGGGACCAATATTGGCAGAATTTGACACTATTGCAGTCGGATTTTGACATTGTTGAATAATCGCTTTCATTGGACCGATCATGTGCTCAGCAAAATTGTTTCCAAAGTGCAAATTGTGACTATGGGAGGGAAACCCATCTACTAAGCAGTGTCTAGTGCCTGCGACTCCGAAGATACCCAATTATACCCATCTCTTGAGAGCTTAGCTAACTAGATTCCGTCGGCTTATTCTGCTGAACAGACTCCAACTGTGATCTGCTCCATTGTCCAAAAGTAGCTCCACAATCAATTGATTCCCTTCCCCTGAGACGCGATAAAGGGCAGTATTGCCTCTATCGTTCCGTTCATCAACGTTAGCAGCGTTGGCTCAATGTTTGAGGAGAAGCCGAACGATCTCGACGTGGTTTCTTTCTGAGGCAATATGTATAGGACGGTCTATAGGGTGACCCTTAGGGTTGGGATTTGCCCCATGTTCAAGAAGAATTTGAACGATCTCGTGGTAGCCTTTCAGAGATGCAGCCTGAAGGGCACTGCCGCAGTGCCCACTCAACTCGAACATCTCCGCTCCGTTGTCCAATAGAAACTTTACAGTCTCCAAGTGACCACCATACGAGGCCGCCTGGAGACCATTGTTGAAACATCCGCCCCTCGAGTTTACCTCGGCCCCACCATCTAATAGAACTCGGGAAACCCACAATAGTCCACCGGAGCAGGTGAAATATAGCGGCGATGCCTTCGAGGCTCTGCAACTTCCTAGTTCAGAATATGTCCATGTCTGATAACTTATCGACCATCTTTTAAACGCCGTGTCGTTTCGTAGAAAGGACAGTATGTCTACAAGCAACATTTGGACACCCTCTGCTGATTTAGCATACTCCATCCATAGCATCGATGCGTGGAAAGCGAAACCAAACTTATCATCAGCTGGCCAGATATCGAAGTCCACGTCGGTAAGATATGTCAAGCAATGGCGAGTAATTGTAATACTACTCAGCAACGCTCCAAACTGACTTTGCCGTACGAGAAATTCTTTGACCGAGAAATGAGCGAGACGGACCTTTTTCTCCGTAATTGTAACCAGGCCAGGGCAGTATTGTGTGATGCATTCTTCGAGGAACGGTTTGCACTCTGGGTTGAAGTTCCACCGGTCTCCGTCTGTTTGTATGGCCAATATGTCCATCACTTCGACAGCATCTAGCGGCTTCTTGGCGTGAACGAGGAACTGCAAGAGACGGACGGCGTCATTTTGATGTTCCTGTGGAATTTTGTCCATCATTCGCTGATACGTTTCATCGAGGGTCCGAGGGAGTCGAGTAAGGGCTTTCCGTATCGCAAAAGGACTGAGGCACTCGGCAAGAGTATCAAGTTGACACGCAGCCCACCGAAACCTATAGTACATGTTAGTGCAGGAATTCAATGAGACTGACTTCGACGTTAACTCACATCCCGTCAGCTTCCCTACCAAGCTTTTGCCGAATTTGTTCCTTAAGATCCAGAGACAAGTTCTTTCTCACAAAATGAGGGCAAGATTCAAGCTTAGCCGCCACGAAAGAACTTATGTCAGCGTCTATAGCTTGATTTTCGAGCCGCATGAAGCATTGTTGACTAAAGGCGCGAGAAAGCCCCCATTCCAAATCTGCTTCTGGCCGCCCAGTCACAAGAAACCTTATATGATCGCACCCTTGGCCAGAAGACATGCGTTCTATCCACCCGAGAACATCTTGCCTCAATGTGCATTCATCGAGTGCATCCAGAATGACATCAACATGGCCATATGTCAGCACTGTTGCCTTGACATAGGCCTGGAGGGTGTTCATTGACGGTCTTTTGCGGCCTTCTTCGTGAGCCATAAAGATAGATTCAAGCCTCATTAATGCCTCAGTTCCTGAATGGCAAAGTTGCCATGCTAGGGTCCGTAAAAGACTTTCGAAGTTCTGCTTCGTACTGTCGTTGAAGTCGAAAAAGAATGAGAGAAGAGGGTATTTGCGTCTTTCCAGCACGTGTCTCCGAATCCTTGCGGCGAGGACCGTTTTGCCACAGCCGGGTAGGCCGTAGAGCCACAGGTGTGGGAGGCGCCCGGCTTCCCATTTTCGGAACATGTCACATTTCAAAAACCAAGCTCCAGTACCAGGATGATGGTTTGCTCTGGCAGCTTCAATGTTAATCGATAGATCTGCGGGTAGTAGCCATTTCTTCAGCGCAGCAAGTGATTCGTCGCGCCTCATAGTGGAGATCACTCTCTGTGTTTCTTCCACAGTCTGGTTCGTCTGTGTGAGAATCATCTGGACTAAATTGAGTTAGACCCTGCTCATGAGTCGGAAGGATATACCTAACAGTTTTCCAACGTATCCCTGATTCGTCTCTCGTCATCAACCCTTTTAGGGGCAACGCGACGTAGCAAGTCATGAGCGTAGGCTGCAGCCATCATAGCCGCGAAGCCCTGCCATTGCTTGTTCTTGTGCGAGTCGGAATAATCACAAATTCCACGGATGACTAGGCAGGGCCAGTGGTTCATAAGACCGGCAGCCTCCATCTCGAAGCAAAGGACATCCATCTGAGAAGCTAGCCTATCCCGCATGGCCGCATCCTTGATGAGCTGGTTTCCGCTAGCGATTAACCCGTAGTGGATCAATGGCTCATCTTTCCTTTCGGTGCATTCAGTCCGGCTAACAAGTCGGCCTAATTCATCGCCGCATGTGCTGCTACATGTCTGTGATGGATTTGGGTGAATGAACTCTGTTCGATAAAGTATGTCGGTATTGAGGGGAGGTCGGGAGTATTTTTGCCGTAGCCGAGGGTTCCCCGTAAGCTTTTTCTCGACATCAATGTGAAGGCTGTGGCCGTTCCTTTCGTGTTGACCTTTTCATGTAGCGACCACTGTCCGTAGTGCTGCCGGTGGCTGGTCGAGGAAATCTGTGTGCTCAAACGGGAGGCCCTGCACGGCTTTGCCAAAGTCGTACTGCACAACGCCTCCTTTACCTCCGCCTCTACTACTAACAACGACATCACCCAGTCGTATGTCATGATCAGGACTAGGCGCGCCACCACCAATTCCAACCATGACGCTGATCCGTATATTGGGAAAGCTGTGGAGCATATCCCGAGCCACTGTCGCTGCAGAGACTAGACCATACTCTCCGTCGGGTAGAACAGCAATTACAACATTGTGGGCCCCGATACTCCCTAGAGTATAGCTATTGTTGTCGTGAAGAGCAACCTCAGGGACGTCGTCATGCTCTTCATCAAGAAACGTCGCTGCTGCAACAGCCTCTGTCGGAAGGGCGCAAATCCAGCCAACAGTATATTTTTGCGTGTCTGCCATGGTGGCTGGTCCGCTGTTACTCGTGCAGGTGACGAGGTTGCCGGGCTGAGACTGAGATGTACTTGTTTCTGTCTCCTTAAGTGTGCCTGCTTATGCGAGCGGGGAATCTCTACTCTTTATTCCAGAATTTCGGCCAATGCAAACCCTGCTGGGGTTCTTACGGCAGATACGTCAGCAGTAAGCTGTTGGCGCGCGAAGCCAAGAGAGGCCTCGCAATACCCCGTATTCGAGCCGTGTGATTGGATATGATGTGCACGGCAACAGCCCATGGGTGTACACAGGGGATGTCTCTTCCAACGTATCATTGGCAGCAGTCTCCGTCCCTGGTACCGTGTCAGTCAACCGGCGCGCTTAAGTATTGGATGGCAGGACGCCGTCTCAGGTATTTCTCTGCAACCAGCTGGCTCAACGCCCACACCCAGGCGGATCGCACAAACTTGAAGAGCGAAATGACCGGGTTTAAACCAGAGCAGCAAGCCATATGCGTAAATATTCACCTGAAATCGCTTTCTGATTGCCTATTGGCTCATTGTCCCCGACCGCAACATTTCCAAACATCATACCTGGGATCTGGCGTACATGACGCTTTCCTTCTGACCCGGAGAACCAGATGATCTTCCCCACTTCTGTGCGGCGTTCATCAGCAGGCCTCGACAGCTTCAATACGACTAAAAGGCTCGACACTTTCGACTGAAGTTTTTCTGTTGTTTCGCTGCTGACTGAAATTTATCCTCATTTTATCCACTGATTTTGGATTCGATCGATTGCAATAAGAATGGCACAGGAGATGATCTTCGGAAGGCAGGGTGGAGCGTAGTGTTGACAGAACGGTCTTTCGTCCATTCTGCCTGTACGCATAATCACCCATGCGACGTCTGGTGAAAGAGTTGCAAGTGGATCTGATGATTTAAGGTTGTTTTTGAGGTTAGAAATTTTGTTTGTTATGATCCGCGCTGGCCTAGAGGTATTTTCCCGAATAATTGGTATTTACGAAGGGTTCGTATGGATCGGTATGGGGTTCCCCTCGCTCTCGCCGAGAAGTGTGTCGGTGACAGTGAGATTGGTTCCATTAAAAGGGCTGAGGGATGACTCGAGTAGCGTATTGCCGTACGGACCCTGGAAGGTCTCCGCATCCGCATCCGTATCGCTCGCAGAAGCCCGAAGAAACTGCATTTTCCCGGATTGTTCTCGACTCATCCAGAGATCCCGAAAAACTGCCTGCAAGTCACAGGCAGCTGATGTCAATGACGGAGGTTCTTCCGAATGGCCTCGGGAGAACCGGACGCAAAACATGGCAGTCTCGGCTGGTTCGTCGGGGTCGGAAGACTCGCACCTTCCCGCGTAAAGCCCGTCGTTCCTGTCCGCGTATCTGGTGACGGCAGGGATCGCCAAGGCGCTAAACCATCAAAAGGCAGGGTCTCACAGCCATCACCCCTTCCGCTTCCGTCACCTCGTTAGGCACCTAATTAAAGTTTTCCCACTTCCACGACGGCCGCATCAAAAGAATCTCCTTTCCCGTTCTCTCCGACTTCACTTCATCAATCTGCGCAACTCCGAGCATCGATTTAGCATCATTGATCCCAGTTTTCATCTCGGGTGGGAGTGACACGGCATCGACAATCGCCGACGCGTTGCATTGAAACACTCAACCACCACAAGCCTTCGCCCGCAATGGCCGATCCACCCGCCGCTAACGACGGCATCGTCGGCCGTGTCCGGGGTGCTTCGCTTTCCATCATGAATGCCAACCCTCAGCTGGGAATGTGGCAGGCTGCTGGAACTGCCATCGCCCAGGCACCGAATCTAACGGAACTGCGCGACGAAGACTCAGGCGGCGACAACATCGCCTTCAATGCCCAAGGCCACTCGGCGCGCTTTGCGAGGCAGGAGCGCGACGGCGAGCTTGCCCTTGTGAGGTCATCGACAACGACCGGGTCCATCGCCATCGCCAACGAGGGACAGCCTGCATTCCGGAGTGTCTTCAAGGATGGTGACAAGCCTGACGAGAGGCACGAGGGGGAGGCCGACGAAGCGAGAGTTCTCATGGGAGATGACGGCAGCTCCGACCCAAGGCAGCAATTTCAAAGACGGCAAAGTCTGTATGAGAAGCACATGGCCAAGGAGAAGGCACCGTGGCAAACGACCGTTGTCAATGGGTTGAAAGCTTTTTGGAAGTTTTTCCTGACACCATCGGGGTTCATCATCACAATCTACTGCCTGAACATCGTGGTATGTTCTCACGTCATCTTCTCACTAATGCAGCTGGCTAACTCACTCACAGGCTTGGGGCGTACGTTTCACTCACACAACCCAATCTCGTCGCAACTCACTCACAACTCATAGGCTATGCTTTTCTTCCTCCTCATCAACGCCGCGCCCGCCATGAACTACCCTTCCGCCGACGACAACAATTCACCCCGCAAGAAATGGCTAGAGATCGACAGTCAGATCCTCAATGCCCTCTTCTGCGTTACGGGTTTCGGTCTTGCACCATGGCGTTTTCGAGATTTGTATTGGTTCATCCGCGCGACGAATTTCAAGGATCGCGAAGCCATGCGGAGGCTAGCTGCGCAAAATAAAGGCTGGTTCCGACCACCAGCTTGGACTTTCGAGGATGAAAAGGGCCGCACGCCGACGTTTACGAATCAGACAGCACCGCCGACAGCAGTTTGGAAGCTTGGGTTTACGATCTGGATGATGGTGCTCAACACGCTGCTGCAAGCCGTGCTGTGCTACTTCATGTGGGGGTACAACCGCATCGACCGTCCTGTGAGTATTTCCCAGACGATTTCTCAAGCTCATCAGCAATGTATTTGAGCTTTCATGAGAGCTAAAGTCAACTGACCTCCGTCATAGTCATGGGCCACCGGCACTTTTATCGGACTTGGCTGCGGTGTCGCTATGATGGCAGGTGTAATGTCATGGTGGGAAGGCCGAAAGGTAAAGAAGATCGAAGGCCCGCAGGTCGAGGTCGTTCAGGAAGTATGATGCAGCTTTCACATCATGAAGGTATACTCATCGTCAGAGGGTAAGATTATTGGACAACAGGATACAGAGCATTGTTTAACGCAAGTGCTTGGCGTTTGGAGTTTCATCAGAATACATACTACAAGAGTAGAACCGGGCCCCGAAACTGGCGCCGAGGATTGTCCTAGAACACTAGTATAAACTCATGACACCAGTAATAATGAGTAGTCGACTGTTACTGTCGTACGGGATGTAGGTTATGGCTCAAACGCTGGAACCTTTTCTATTCTTCGAACTGGTTTGAATTTCTTCTAAGCAATTATCGTCAGCGGAAATTAATAGTAATATGTCGGACCAACGTTCGATTTATTACTTCTCCGTGTATGCTTGCAGGTACTGGCGCTGTCATGGCCTCGATCGGATGCTTCCTAGAAATTGCTGTTGTACGCCAAGGCGAGATTCTTTGATGCGTCGAGGAAACCACGAAATTCATGAGACTCTGGAATTCGTGTCGGCAGTCTGTACATGTGGTGTCTTATGTGCAACCACTCGTCAAGTAAGTAGGGATGTTGAACGTGCAGACTGAGTCTAGGACGGGCTCAAATGAAACCGATGGGCTTTCAGGCTTCATTCATACGAAATTATGACAATCTGTATGAACATGCTGTCATCCACGGTCTTTTCCAGTGGCGAGTGGGGTGCTGACATGTGTGAGAGGATGGACGGGACTCACGGGGTAAAGAATATACAACCGAGTGTCGGCTTTCTTGAGAGAGTGGCTTGCACCATACGTCCGGTTCAAGAGCTTCGATTAGGATGAACTGCCGATCCACACACGAGTGGGTGTGTATCGACCGAGGTGCCGAGAAGAGCGACAGAATTCAGACAAGTAGCATTATGTCGCCGGATTAGTCGAATTCTCAACACCGCGTGTGTCAAGTCCATCTGGTGCTTTCCGAGAGTCCGGCACCTGTTCAAGAGGAATGGCAATCTGGCATCTCGCGAAGTGCCGTCTTGGAGGATCGACCCGTATGCCAAGTTCTGATGCCAAGATCATACGCGGTTCCACTTGCTGAAACGAAACTCTTCTTGACTTGGGACATCGCCTCATTCCGGACAAACACGAATCATGCTCGCCGCGTTTGCAGTATCAGGAATTGAGAAGCGCAAAGACTGTTAGCTCGTGGAACTTCCCCTCTGCAGTCTGGATCTCGAAACCCCGTAAACCGCACAACGGACATTCGCGGCATTGGGAAAATTCTGGTCATCGCCAAGAAGACTCACAGCCTGACATCCCGCACCTGCCGGCCGAGCAGACCGCGATGTCCGCGTCGCACCGCGGGTGCCTCGTCGTCGGAACGCGCGATAATTGGACCCTGATTCTCGGCGCGGCAGCTCAAGCCGAAACCAAGGCCCAAAACCATAAACAACGCCGCTTTCTTCAGACGATGGCGACGCCTGCTTTCCTACGCTGGCCATCTGACAATTCTATCTTCGCTGCTGCGACGTGTTGTCTGGTCCGAACTTTCCGTGACAAATTATGCACAACCGATTGCGACCACGAGGGCAGATGCTCAACCTGACGGTCTCCGTTTAGAGAAGGAGGTTATGTTTATCGTTAAGGGACTGGACGAAGGACCCTTGCCGACGCGAACTTTGTGCGAGCTGCCGCCCGAGAGCGGTCCAGTCGGGTGAGTCTCCTTGTTTCGAGGCGCATCGGCCGCTGATCGACGCTGCCGATATGCCAACACAGCTACGTGAACTCACCGCTCGGCCCCTGCCAGACTATCGAAATGACAGCGGCATCCTTGGCATGCACCCGTTCTCGGGAAGGGAGAATCACGCCTTTTGCTGATCCAAGATTAAAGTATGGCCGCAGCACCCGTCGCACTACAGCCAGACCATCGACGGAGCAGGTTGAGCCGGGAGGGGGTTCTAGGGTATTGGCAGAGTGCGAACTGGGTTGGGTTTATTTTAAAGTTTATCCTCCGATCTTGGCCTTGGGTTCTGTCGATCCGGCGTGATCCGTGAGCTGGGTGTGTCGATCTAATACGCCCACCCGGCGGAGATATTGGAGGGCCGTCTGGTCCGTAGATTCACTAATCAAATCGCGGGAGCCTGAGCCAAGCCTGCAGATCGAGCCGCAGCCGCCAAGACCCCGAATCGAACTCTTTATTGGAAGACGGACTGCCGCGCTCCGTTGGACTAGAAGTTGAGGGTTTTTATGCTGGAACAGTATGACCGTGAACATGCTTGATGGTGATCCGAGCAAGCCGACAAGGCAGACAGAAAGCGCAGTTATCTCTCAAGCGCTCCAGAAGGCTGGGAAGCTTGCAACGTAAGTGAGGCTTTCTAGCAGGCCAAGGCGAAGAAGTCTCCCGCCGGCAATCACAAGATCCAATGATGTCACGACGTCAGCCCGTCTCCCCAGCTGAGAATGGTGCCGTTCACTTCAAACGTGAAAAGAATTCCAAAGGCCATCTTGTTGCGCTCTTGCGACAAAATGACCCCGTTCTTCAAGCTTATTCTTCCATCCCGCCTTTAAACGGGGGCTAACGGGGGCTACTGCAAGCTGCAAGCTGCACGCAGGCGACCAACCATCGGGTATCGACGAACCTCACATTCGATCAAAATATGCTCATAACCTCGCACGTGTCGCAGGTTGCTGGCCAATTACACGTAGCGCCTTGGCAGGGAAAATAAATCTCTACGACGCGCGGGCGGGGTTGAGGCTGTAAAAAACGCATACTTTTTGCCCCTACTTAGTATAGCTTACCCCCGTGGCGGCGGTAGGGTTAAGCTTCATCACTGCCGCCGTCTCGAATGCGAAACCGAATAAGGTGGTCCAGTCACGTTGGCGAGATCTGATGTCTTGTTTACCCAAACCGGCCAGCTGCGGGCTAGGGTGAAAATCATTGGACGAGGCCAAGATCGTGGGCAAACTTCGAGTTCGGGGACCAGAGGAGACGCGTATCTTGGATTTGGCGAGAATTGTGCCAAGAAGATCGTGAGCGAGTGATATAAATTGAAGAGACTGCTCCGTCGTGGCAACACATGGCGTCCGATCATCATTCAGCCATCGGACTTAGACATCACATATCTCTAGCGTTTCAATACCCCCACCATCCCAGTACACACAAGTAGGTATCCAATGATATAAATAGACGCCTAGTTACTCACACCCCTACAGTGAAGTTCATCACTATTTTCTGGTTCTTCCTTCTCGGAGCCGTCAGTGTCTACGCTAGCACTTGCACTGCCTCGCCTCAAGGAAATCTCGACCGCCGCTTCGACCAAAGCTTCTGACGCGCGGCACAGCGACAGTGTCGAGCCGCTGGTGGCAGTCCCAAGGGCAACAACAACAGGCCTGCGTGCGATTTCCGAGGTGACGTCCCGAGGAACCTGAACAGGAACTTCCAAGTCACGGTGTCGGACAACGGGCGCAACAGGAACGTCAATGCGAGATGGTCCTGCAGACGCTGATGAGCGGGTTAATATGTCGCCCATGAGGAGGTGGGGTCACGTGGGACCATTCGAGGTTGGCGAGTTGTGAGCAGGAGTTGGGAGACGATGGCATTGCAAATTGTCAGACTTAGAGATTCTGTCGCAGTTTGGCTGGCATTGAGAAGCACGAAGAAACCATGTTAGATTGGAGTGTACATGATGAGGTGGCGGATCATGTCGAACGTTGTAGTTGTTGATGAAAACAAGCTGTTGGAGGCGGCGTCTGGAATACGAACACTTTATTTACACAAGTTATCTACACAAGTTTTCTACACAAGTTTTTATAGATGTGTTTTTATCGATGTCACTGATAATGGCATATGAAAACGCCGTTCAGACTCCACATTTCAGTCACGTTAGACGACGCATTAACAGCGATGACCACAATTGCGTTCTCGCCGGACGCAAACTTGTGGCTGTCACGTTGCAGTCGAATGCATTACCGGAGAGATGTCGTCTAGTTGGGCCTCGAAAGAGTGTTTGTCACACACGAGGCATTACCGGTCCTCGTCAAATCAAAATGGTTCCTTCGTGAAGAGGTGTAGTTGCACTTACACCAATCGCTAATTCAGCCACCTGCGTGAGAACGACAGGGATTGGATTGCCTAATCCAGCATCCCGGTAAGCAGTTGTGCAAGGTAGACGACATATCTCGAGCAAACATGACAACTCAGCGACGAAGCACTAACAACTGGGTCGGAGATCCAGGTTTGCATCACCGGCGCATCATGTCTTCTCTTCAGCTCTCCCTCCGCGCTAATTCTTCAGGGTTCTCAGCTGTTGAGTCGATTAGCGCGAGCCGCTAAGAGTGGCCCGTGCCATCGCCACCGAACGTCACTAACTTTCCTCCGACTTCAAATCCCCGCCACCGTCCGTCTCTCAACAACCTCAACATCTCTCACATCACCAAAGCCAGAGAAGTCGTCCGCGATGAGCTTCTCACAGTTATCGCTGGCTGCGGCTTACGTAGCCTCGACATTCGGCACTTACATCGCCCTCTCGCCTCCAAACCCTCTACCCGCCGATGCCCCTCCGCCGACCGACCAAAAGGGCCAACCAATCCGCGACTCAATGCACATGTGGAAGTTCACCCACAACCACTTGGCCAAGTTCATGATCATCCCCTTTGCGCTTCTCTCCTCTCACGCCGCGTCCCTCGCCTACAAGTATCCCAACCTGCCGCCCGCCCTGCTCGGCCACGGCGCGCAGAACCTCAACCCCGACCTCATCACATGGTCTCCCTCCACAGCCATCCCGCTCGCGCTGCTCCTCTTCGTTGGCGTCCCACTGCGTCTCATCCCGTACCGCCACCTCGGCAAGAACTTCACGTTTGCGCTGACCAAGCCGAGCGGACTGCGGACCACGGGGATTTATGCGTACGTGCAGCACCCGAGCTACACCGCCATCGTAGTGCTTGTTCTGTGCAACATTGCACTGCTTGCTAGATTGGACGGAGTGCTGGGATGCTGGATCCGGCCGGACTTGGTGCGGACGATGACGGGTGTCGAGATTGCGGGTCTGGCTGTGGGATTTTGTATGTTTTTGACCGGGGTCGGTACGAGAGTCGTGGAGGAGGAGGCCATGTTGAAGGAGGAGTTTAAGGAGGACTGGGTTCGGTGGCATGCGAAGACGGCAAGGTTCATTCCTTGGGTGATTTGAGATGCGGGTGTGGCGTGTTGGGAGAGGTTTCTTCGTAGTTGAGCCGTCATCAGAGCGTCCAAGTCTTGCACTCGATCATCATGATCATGCTCGGCATTCTTCAATTGAAACTGCAAATTATTAAATACCACACAATCAGTGAGTGCATAACAATCTCTTGGGCACTTGTGTTACAATAGCGAAAAGAACCAGTTCCCAACAATCAACCCTGAAGACATCAAAGAGAGCTTTCTCCAGGCGGCAGCAAGTCGACACTGCTGCTATGCGGAGTGACAGTGGTAATCTGCAACAGGCCATTAGCAAAATCCATTCCGGTCTGTAGTACCGTTGTATTGTCGGTAAGGAAACAGGCATGGGATCATACGTACCACTCGCTTGCTAGTAATTCCCTCCCACTTCCCGCGAACGTAAAAGGTGTACTTGTCGCCATTGGCAAGATCGTTCAAATATTTCTGGTGTTGTTGGTTATTATCACCAGATTGTTGAGTGAAACGGTGCCAATCCCAAGGACCGAAGTCATCTTCCGCCTCTTTGCGCAATTCGTCCAGGTGATTATAGGTGAATGATTTGCGCACGCGTTCCGTGGCCTTGTTCTTTTCGAAATAATCTCTCTTGAGGAATCCGCCGCCGGCCTTGACAAATCCTCCCAATAGCTCCAACTTGGGTACCATCTTGTACTTTGCGGTGTAGGGCACGGTGCATTTCTGGTCGAACCCAAGTTGTGTAACAGTACACCTATTTAATCATTAATCAGTATGGGCTCATGCCGAAGAAGGCCGGTCCCCATTGGGCAAGGAAAGACTTACGGGGCATTGAGGGGCAAGTCAATTGCAGATGAGCCGCCCACGGTGAAAGAGTTTTGGATCGTTCCGACATGGCCCGTAGCATATTTGCCGTTATAACTCCCTTCTAGCTTGGTCACGACTTCGGCCCCAAACACTGTAGCTTTCACATCGAGACCGACTTTGGCACCCCAAGAGGTCTCACGCGAGATCGAGTCTGACACAGTGCCGGACTTGGTGATGGAGGCAGTGCTATTGAACTGTTTTCTGGACGAGGGTCAGTAAGCTTAGCGGGAGGAGGGGCCACGTCTCAGGCTATGACGAGAACTAACGGAGTACTGGATGCTGGGTCAACATTGGTCAGCATCATCTCGGGCTTCATCTCAGAATAGATGGGCTTCCCCAGGACATAGTCCGAAGCCTGCAGAGAAGAAGTCAGCATCTTTAAAAGAAAGAATATCCAGTGTAACACTTACCTCCAGTTTCCATGCAAAGAATTTCATGTTAGTCTTGTATTCGTCCCACCAACCACGCGCATCACTTGTGTTGCGCAGGAAGAAGCTGCGAGTAGCTGCCCCGCTTGGATCCTCTGCGCTAGCGCCGTCCTTCAGACCTTGGTCCTCAACCCTACCAGAAAAGGTTGCACCGCTGATGTACGAGAAACCCAGATCAAGGGCCAAATAAGCGCAATCGTTCTTGACATTTTCGATAATCTAGAGTCGAATAAATGACCATTCTACTCGCTGAGAGATAATTTCAATAACATACCTTGCGTTGCAGTTCCGCGGGCATATCATCTTTGCCGTTGAGTACTTTAGCGTCGGCCAATTCTCCGTATTCGGTTACATTTTCACAAAGATTCTTGTAAGAGCGGCTGCGGAAGTTGTTCCACATCTGTAACAGACATGAGAAACTGGACCAATAACATGGCAGAGTAAGCGTTGTTTGACTAACCTCATCTCGTCGCTGTTGACTGGGGAGACCTTCTATCGATGAGAACTCTCGCGCACCAGCCTCGAAGGCCTTTTAGGCGATATCGATGTCGTTATCAAGAGCTGTGACGCTCAGGTAGCACTCTTTCTCAGCCATTGACTGTGTCTCCTTTTAGCTCTTGTTCTTAAGCATGCATGTGCTTTGGCCCTTGTCTCTGAGGACCACCTTAGCAGCGTGGCCCTGCAGCGGATTGACACATGGCAGGAGAAGGATGTTACCTTTTCAATGATCGGACGCACTTTTTCATTCAGAAGTGCTCTATTGTATAATGAAACGAGCTCGTCGTACTGGTTGAGCTTTGCCTTCTGGCCGTCTTGAACCATCTCTCCGAGACGCTTCTCTTCAGCCGCAAGTTTGATGGCGCTCAATGTCTCGGTGCGGAGCGGGCCTATCAAATCCTTGAAACTTGGAGTTTGGTTTTGGCTACCATGGAGGCTGCGTGGCAGTCAGATTTGATCCCGTTTGGACCCTTGCTGGGAGTCCCGATGTCAATCTCGGCCATGCTGCGAGCGTACCCCTCGGACCACTCCTTGGAGCGTACGCTGAGCTGAGCATCGAAATACCGATCGAAGGTGTCCATAGCTGGTAGAGTCAGTATACTGGACAGTCAAAAGGTGGGGAGAGCTACCGTCAGAGTACGGCTTCGAGTAAGAAGTAGCGGCTTCGCTGGTTTTCAGATCAAACTTCATCCGAGCGTTCTTGGATATCGAACTGTCAAGCTTGGAAATTTTGATAAATTCCTCCAGGATTTTCTGCCACATGTGTCAGCGGGTGAAAACCTTTTGCCCGTAAGGTATGACTTTGACACACCTTCTCTTCAGTGGCAGGGGTAATAAGGTCCATTGCCTTGGGCTGGTGCGTCATGTCCGAAATAGAAGCCATCAGCCTGAACTTGTAAGCACCCACGGCTAGATCCAAAGTGTCATCAAGCTGGGACTTCTGTTTCTCCGCGTCATTCTCCCACGCCGCTGTTTGGATCTTCGAGGCATCATCGATGGCGGAGTTGCATTTTTTGAGGTTGTCGTCGATATCCGGGCCCAAGTAGTCCGTATTGAAGTGCTGATTCAGGTTGCTTTTGGCTTTGTTGACGGCCGAGAGGGTACCTGCGCTCCACGCCTTCTGGTCTCCGACTGGAGTGGTAGCAGCAAGGTTGTCAAGCTCATTGTTGAGCGTTGAGACGGCGTCTCTCGTCACGGCACTGGCCCAGGCGCTCCACGCTCTGGCGTATCTGCTCTGTGTTCCCTCCTTCTCTGCTTTGAAACGCGATTCAAACACGTCCTTGTATGTGGCAGGAATACAGTCTGGATCGTATGCGGTGCAAAGCGCTTCGTACTCCGTGCGAACAGAGGTGAAGAAGGTGTCTAGCGAGACGTTCAAATCTGTTTCGCTAAGCGTGCACAGCTTATCGTTAGAGAAGTCGCTCTTGATCTTGGCCGTCAAGGCCGGCCCGGTCATTAAGCCCAGCTCGATCGCTGTGATGCCTTTTATCTTCTCGAGGTTGGTGTCCAATGCCACCTGCTTCAGAGGCCCCGAAGCCTTTAGTGCATCTTCTCGAAGTTTACTGGTGGATGTTAGCAATCGCAGAACTTTTGCTCAAGGACAAGCTTACTTCAGAATGTCATTTGGCATGTACGACAGTCTATTCATCGTATTCGCAATTACGAGATCGATATCCATGTCCAGTGTCTGGCCACAGGTTAGTAGTGCGTCACATATATGATCGTACCGACGGCATATCCTTCTCAGATCAACGGTTGAGGTGGCAGGCTTCAGAGCATACGTATCCATATGGGCTCTCAAGTCCGTTTGGAATTTGGTGAAGGCAAGGTTCAGAGCCTGGTTCCTAGAAGCCTCGAAAATAGTAGGTACGTTGAGCGGCTCTTGGGTGTTGATGGCTTGAAGGAAGCGCGGTACAAAGTCTGCCATATCGCCGCCGGTGAGGTCTGTCTTTGGGATGATCTGGTGAGGTGTCTTGAGTATCCGTGACAAGCCGGCCCGGAATTCGGCGAAATGAGCTAGGTAGCTTGGTGTGAAATCCTGCAGAGTCAAAAATCGAGTTTCATCATTTGCCATCTCTTCCACAACAGCGGACTTGACTCCGTTATCCGGCAGTACGTTGAGGGAGATGCTGGTGAATGATTCGTCAAGCATCTTCCGAATCTGATTCCTCTGGATCGCAGCAGGGTCGCTTGCGGACTCCGGATCAAGTAGGCCGCTGCGAAGTTCATCAATGTTGGAGTTCCGATTCAACTGGAAACGGTTGAAGAGAATGACCAAGTGTCCAAATCGGGGGCCGGCGTTTGCAGTACCACCAGTGCTCGGGTCGTCGGGAGAAGTGCCGTTGGTAGCCTCGCGGTGGGCGTCGCCCTGAGCCCCGTTGGAACTACCTTGTTGACTGCCCCTGAGCCTTCTCCCGGCCCCGGTCATCATACCTAGTTGGGAGAGTATCTGGTCCGTCAAAAGGCCTCCTTTATAGTTGAAAATAATGACCTTGGCACAGAGAAGAACCGGGCTGAAGAGATTGACATCGTACAGAGTTCCCTTTGGATTGAGATCAGCACAATTGACGTCCAAATGGCGGTAAACGACAAAGTCAAGAAGCTGGAGGAGGATAGCTTTACATACCACGGCATCTTGACCTTCAGTGTCGATGATAGAGACCTTCAAGTCCGACCTGTCACCGTCGACAGGGGAAGCGCCATCCATAGATGAAAACTGCGGAAGGGTGAAAGTTTCAGTCGTCATTAGCACACCTTTGGTAAAAGTCAGAAATCCAGACGACGTCTGAAAAAGATCAGACTTCGAGCCAGCGAGGCAATTGAGAAGCGTGCCTATGGTGATTAGCCTCATCTTGTAATGCAAAGTGAACTTGGACGTACTTTTCCCGCTGCGAGCTGCACCGAGAATAGTGATCAAGTTGAGGGGGCCTTTGATCGTCCCAATGAGATCGTTCGCTCCATTGTCGATCTTCAGGGCAGCACTATTAGATGAGGATCCTTTGCCGGTGGAGTCCTTCTGGGCCGTCTCATTCATACCGAACCAGGGGAAGGATGCAGCAGGCATTCCGGGGGCGGACAGGGCCTGAGCGGAAAGAATACCAGAGGTTATGATGATGGTGTTGGTAATTTAGTTGTGTGAAAAGGAACAGTTCTTTTGAATACTGTGAGAAGTTCTTGATGTTGGATGCCGCTTTCCAGTGCCCATGGTCGGCTCTTGTAAACCTTAATGTATCTCTGCCGGTCGGACCAATTGCTCCGAAACGAGCACTTCGATACTTCAACGTCTAAGCCTTGGAGAGATTACATGACAGTATTCCGCTACAGACCTAAAAGATTACCTTGCGTAGTCGTTCCAACAATCTGAAAGCTGAACTGAGAACACACACATAGCGGTAGTACACAGGGTGTTGAGTCACGACATCCTCATTTCGACAGGATGGTTCGATGGCTGAATTCAATTTGTTTCCGTCGTCTTTCCTAGACAGAAGGGAAGAGATCGTGGCTCCTGTTCATCCAAATGTCTCGTTTTCGTGACAGGGGCTACGTTCTTACACAAGATGTTCGGTCTGTCTGCGGTCTTATTCCCTCACGTACCATATCAGGTGTTGAGTCTAACATATTCTGGCTGGTAAGACATCATCCTACTTGTATCGTCTTGTGAGTTTACAATGTGTCAATCAACAGTGATTTGGCCGAGTCATAAGAACGCCACCTTAACCGAGTCTTGAGCGCAGCCAGGTGCTTTCGTCTAGCGCTGCATGCCCTTGGCGTTTTTATTTCATTTCAGGAAGGACGTCTCCCTGTAACTTGGTGCAGGTTTAAAACTGTCAGATCCAAGTGACATTTGCTCTCCACGGATCATATCAGCATAAACTCATTCCCAACCTTCCAGCCACTGTTTATTGATTCTGAAATCCCTCAATCCTGTGTGAAATCTGAGTGATACCAATCATCCAGAAGTGATCCGCTAATCAGCGACGAGGACTTTATTACGCGCTTGGCACTGACAAATTGTTGTCTCAACAAGCGCGCAGAGTGTGTGCTAGGTGAGGGAGTGAATATGATGCTTGCACCACACTGCCCGTGGAATATAATCACAATGTATTTCAATTTATAAAACTACTTTTCCATTCCCGAGAAAGCCATCATGCTGGATGTCTTAGAGGGCCACCTCGGTGGCTATGCAAAGCTATAATTAGCACACCGCACGCCCAGACGCAAGCCACCTCTGGCTAATCGCCGTCCGCAAATTCTTTCTGGTGATTACTAGGCTTTTGGCAATTGCGTCCGTTTGGAAGCGATGAAGACAAGAGTAAAATTGTCGAAGAAATCCATGAAATAGTGTTTGTTTGTTTGTTTTATATTTAACGCCATAGCGGCAAGGGCGCAGCCGCCCTTGCGGCAGACCTCCCGAGGGGTATGTGGCGTGGAGGGCCGCAAGCTCTAGCTATATACTCTATAGTACATGCCT
>VYYT01000261.1:0-39242 GCA_032988895.1 Colletotrichum kahawae | reverse complement strand
TTTTGTTTGTTTAATTGCCTGGATGGCTAAGTTTAATTGAGCTTCTTTATTTATAAGGGACATTGCTGAGTGTAGTGTGATGTGTATGTAAAGGTAAAAGATTGGTTTGTCTGGTTGAGTGATCGCCGAGCTTGTCTGATCGCCGAGCTTATCAACGACGTTAATAGAAATAATAAATAATACTTATTAAAAAGATTATCTTTTTTAATACTAAGATTAATTAATAGCTTAATTATAGTTTTAATAATAACTTTGATAATAAGCTTAATATTATTAACTTCTAACTATTCTATAAATGTCTTTGTTACTTTATTAATATTATCTTCTATTATTTATAATACTAATAAATTATATTACTTATTTATAAAGTTTATTTATAGCTAAAACTATTAAAAAATAACTAAGATTATAAGTTTATATATATTACTACTAATATAAGACTTTTTTCTTTTTATATTTATTTTACTTTAAAAGTTATAATTACTACTAATTAAGCTCATTTTACCTCTTTTAAAGCTAATAGAAAACTTTACTATCTTTTTTATAATTAGGTAGAGGCTTCTTATTATAGCTATTTTATTAAAAATAATATATTTTAAGTTAGATTAAAATTAATATAGTATAAACTTTCTTTTATAATTTTCTTCTTAGAGAATTGAAATAGATAGAAAGGATTTCTATATTATCAGTTTTATTAGTAGAAATCCTAGTTTTAAGGAGATATTCTTACTTTTATATAATATAGCTAGTTTTAATAACTATACTAATTATATAGAAGCTAGATTATTATTATTTTATTCTAATATTATATTATTATACCTATATTATACTCTAAATAGTATTAAAAGCTTAAATTATATTAAAAAGCATATTAATTAACGTTAGTAGTATTATTATTAATAGCAAAAAGTAGCATAGAGGGGCAATAAATCGCGTACTGACAGGGGTTTCAGGTAAGGCAAATGCAAATGAGTGCAACTTAGAACGCATCCTGGCAACGGCCGCAGGAAAAGATCTGGTGTGTCACACTCACCGCGCTAACACTGATGCTTCAACTTCATGTGTTTCCGGCTGGTCATCCGTGCCATCAACTTACTAACGGTACCCTCCGAGTGACCAACATAGCCTCGGATATACCAGCAACCGTATCAAAATGCACAGGAAGACGCAATAAGACATCTGCATAGAGCTTACAGATGTCTGGGCTCGGAGTTATCAGGGCCTGCCAGGCTGCTATTGATCCTTCGAGGCGCATCACGACATTATCTCCACTCCCACCTTTCACATGGGCTGCCTTGATGAGATGAGAAGCTGAAGCAGACAGCAGACAGCGGACAGCGGGATCTTCAGCATGTCGGAGTGTGGAGGCTCTCACGAATGCCATCCGGAGCTTAATAAAAGCGTGTCCTCTGGAGAGGGTTCAACATCCGAAGTACACAGCTGAAGTCCCATACAGTCTTTTAGTATTGTTTATCTCATATTCGTGAGAATCGTTGAAATCATGCCGAACCGAATAGATCTCATCCCAGAGGTCGCAGTGACAGCTCCCGTGCTGCTTACGGCTATTGCTGTCATCTCCCTTCTTGCGGGCTTTTGCCAGGTGATCTACAACATCCACTTCCACCCGCTGCGCAAATTTCCTGGCCCCTTTTTGGCAGGCGCCACTTCCCTTTGGAAAGGATACAAGGAGGTCATCAAGCAAGAGACTCTGGCCCAAGAGCTCTTTAAGCTTCACGAAAAATATGGTAGGCCATGTAAATGAGGAGAGTCTTCAAAGGGTCTAACACGATGCTTAGGTGATATCGTACGAATCGGCCCCAATGAGGTAGCACATCCCCCGATGACGTGTTGATAACATCACATTCTTCAAAAAAAAAGAAAAGCATCTAACTCACCCTCAATATAGCTTCACTTCGGCAAGCCGTCTGCCTTCCATGACATCTACCACGGAAGCAGAAGATGGGACAAGGATCCAGGTCTTTACCAGACTCCAGGGGTCAAGACCGGGTCTTTCGTGTTTCTGAAGTATGCTCAAGCCAAGGAGAGACGAGAGGTGCTTCTGCCTATGTTCTCCAAGAGGGCGATCCAGAGCCTTGAGCATCTTGTCTGGAGAAACGTGAGTAATTATACACGATATTTTACATGAAATTTCGGGGGATTGATCATAATTCACAGGCCAATCGCCTGGCATCATCCATCACTAGGGCGGATGCCGCCAAAAGCTCCATTGATCTGCTATACGCCTTCCGGTCCTTCACTCTTGACACCATCATGTGTTTCACGTTTGGCAACTGCATCAACGCGCTCGATACTCCTGGGTTTTCGGACCCTCTGATTCTGGCCATGGATGCAAGCCTGCGCATGCTCCCCATCCTGAAGAACTTCCCCTTGGTTCGAAATTTGATCTACGCCGTGCCACCAGCCTTTGTCATGAAGGCTATGCCAAACGCAGAGAAGCTGGCCCCTCGGCTGTACCAGGTTCGCGACTTGATCCAGAGACAGCTGCGCAATGTTCTGCAATGCCCCTCGAAGCTTGACGACGTCCCGCACCAGACCATTTTTCACCGCATGCTGGACCCGCAGGCGCATCGCAGCCGGACAGTGCCTGACATGACAGCGCTTCACGACGAAGGCTTCACGCTTATTTTCGCCGGAGCCAACACAGTTGCTGACACCCTTCTAATGGGTCACTGGCACATGATGCAGCGACCAGACCTCCTCGCCCAACTGAGGGAAGAGCTCACGACGATCTGGCCCGATCTCGAGAACGGCCCGCCCCCAAGTTTGAAGGAACTTGAGAGCCTGCCACTTCTGACGGCGACCATCAAGGAGGCATTGCGCTTCATTCCTTCTGGAGTGTCCCTTACTCGCCTAGTACCTGAGGGCGGCGCCGTCATATCTGGGAAGGAAATTCCCGGGGGTACGGCTGTGGGCATGGCTATCCTTCATGTTCACCAGGCTGCGGAAGTTTGGGGCGAAGATGTTCTGGAGTTTCGGCCACAAAGATGGCTGTCAGACGGAAATGAGACCAAGAAGGAGTTGGATCAATGGCTCGTTCCCTTCAGCAGGGGACCACGCATGTGTTTTGGCGTTAACCTGGCCTGGGCAGAGCTGTACATCGCGTTTGCGACCATGCTCCGACGCTTTGACTTGAGTATTGACGGCACTACTTCAGAGGACATGGAGTGGCGCGAGTGCATTGCGGCGTACTATCCTCGGAGGCACTTGCATGCATGGTGTCGTCCTGCGCAGTGATGATGAATGCAAAAGTTGTCTAGAAACTGGGGGGGTTCTTGGCTTTCAGGTTTAGAACATAAAATTATAGATGCTTTTCTGGATTAATGACATCGCATTGCTGTTCTCTACTTTTCTCTATTTCATAGAACCTACGACGCAAAAGCCTAGCTAGATGACACACGAAATGGTCGATGCGATCACTCAAGCTTCCCCTTATTTACCGCAGTTTCTTTATCCTCAATAGTACTTCTACCTCTCTGATCTGAGAGAAGTAGGACAAACAACGATAGAGACGACAGGATCGAACCCGCCTGCAGCCTAGACTCCAGACTTGTTGCAACATCACCTAGATGACGTACTTGCAATGTTTCAGTGACGTGAGCGGCCAAATGTAGGGTACATAAACTTACAGGAATGAAGAGGTACGGCACCTCTTTCTCGTAGCGCTTCCAGGCCTCTCCGTATTTTCTGCGGCATCTCTCTACGTCTCTGTTGGTGCGGTGGATAATCATGATCATGAAGAACACGAAGTAGAACCACGGGAATGGGCTCCTAAAAACCCAGTCAGTATCTAGGTTTCTCTTTGAAAGACCGGGAAACGTACTTGAAGCCTGTAATGAGCCCCCAAGAGAACGAGAAGAACATATCAGGCACATAGTTCGGCTTGCGAATAGTTGCAAACCATCCGTCCACCATAATACGGTCCCCAACGTCGGTCTCGAGAACCTTGGGGTTTTCGATTGCCTGCCACGGCACCTGGGGAAACGTCTTCCGCTTGACCAATTGACCCCTCTCCTGGTGACGGAAGGCATTCTTTTGGCCGTTGGCGCTATCCCACATCCAGTAAAAGAAAAGATAAACTGTACTAAGCACCACCAAAGCGTAAGGATTCCAGTGATACTCGGAAGGCTCGTGGTTGGCTAAATACAAAGCGCAGTGGCAGTAGGTGAAGGGCACGCCGGCCATATTCCAGAAGGTGAGGAGGAATCCCAACTTTTCGAAGTACATATCCCTGTAGACGCATGTCAGCCTCATTGTTTCTCTTCCCCTTCCCAGTTCCCCTTCTGAATCTGTCTTACCAGCTTGTAATAATCATTTGCTCCGCCTTGGCACAGGCGTTGGTGTATAGGAAATGGGCGCCAGCCAAGAAGATCACCTCACCAGAAACGTATCCGTATGTCTCGTATTGCCGGGCTGCAACCGAGCAGGTGATAAGGAAGAGGATAAACCATGGGATTCGAACTTCGTAAAACATCTTAAAGTCGAGAATCCCGATACGGGGGTTAAGTTCCGCGCCCATAAAAAAGTCGTAGATCGGGTAGCCAGTAAGCCGATGGGTTCGTCCACGTAGAATAGCTTGGAAGTACACGATGAAGCTGTTCAAGAATCCGGAAAGAATAGCGACGCTTATCAGGGACCCGAACTCGTCGATAAGAATATAGAGAGGAGACAGTTTCATGACGTGCAGAACAGCTGTGATAAGAAGCGTCGCGTAGAAGCTGGTATAGGCTGAGCAGTAGTATGGTAGCCTCTTGCCGCCTTCATGCCGGAGAGGGCGGCCATAGTTGAGAACGCCGGGCATGTAACAATACATGAGAGCCTCTCCGATGAAAAAAGTCCAGTAGGTAGCCCATGCCTTCGCTGTCGGGAAGGCACCCGAGTACACAAGTCCGGCGAGATGCCGGCCGAAGTCAGGCCAGCTCTGAGTGGAAGCAGGCAGTGGCAATTGACCGTCATAGTAAGTCGCGCCGATCCACATGTACCACATGATCAAAGGAAATCCGATCATGAGGGCAGACGTGCCGAGAGAGCCTCCGAATTCAAACTCATCAGACGCCCCGTCTTTGTACTTGATTTGGCTGTTGGCATCTCGGTCTTTGTCGGCTTTCACGGCATGGCCATTGCCGTTGGCACGATGTGTTGCGCTCATTGCTGTCCAGAAGAGGTTTTTCGACAAAAGATTACAATAAAAGGGTCCAGGAAGAGGAACTGTGAGTCCGTCGGAAAGAAGACACGCAGAAAGAGACATATGGAAAAGGTCGATTCCCCAATTATGTAGGCAACGAGAATCGAAATCTCGCAAAGGCAGCAAGGATCGAGGTCGCCTCCCGCGATGTCTCTGTCTCATGCAAGGCTCGTGTGGCTACTGGCTGGCTCCATCAGACGCAGACCCCGTCAACCCGTCCAGGACGTCTCATACACCCATCGTCTAGCAGCCTAGTTTGCTGACTGGTGGAGCCCGGGAAAGGAAGAATCTAAGGATGCAAAAAAGCAAGTACGTACCTTGGTGAAAAGCAGTTCACACATCCGGATGGTCATGCAGCTTTCGTGTAGAAAGTCATCCAATCAGGCGAGATTAATCCAGCCAAAAGTGGCCAAGAGTCCATGTCAGCTCGTAATGACCGCCCGCTAACTCTGCAGGCCGGACCGCGCATAAGCTTATGCGGGGCCGGGTTGAGCCGCCCCGAGATCTCCACCGATGTGGACTTGATCCTTCCAAAAGACTGCGAAAATGGCGATTTCTGTGCAACTAAGCTTGGCAGCGTGCTAATCCATGCCCTTTCTGCTTGCGGTGGTTCTCAGCATACTTTCAGCTTCCCTATCACGACGATTATTATGGTGACAAAAGGGTCGATGTCGACGAAAGGTACTCAGGAGGGCAATCTAATTCGTCACCACTCAGCACACTGACCGCAGAATGAGAAACCATAGCGGGAAAACTCATAGCTCTTGTTCAGCGGCTCTCTGTCTGGGATTAGCTAGAGGCGAAGATTTCAAGGTGAGCTCTGTTTGATATCGTCATACAACGAGCTCATACATAACAGGACGGTGCTCTATAGTGATAGTCTGAAACAGATTCACCACCAGTACAGCAGGTTCGAGGTATGTCGTCAGCTTCTCTAATCTCCGGCTTTGGCGGTTCGTAAGAAGCCTTTTCTTTGGTTTCGAACAAAACGGAAGTCCCGAATCTGAGGTGTCGCAAGTTCTCATGCCAGCGCTAGTCTTATATGGACGCCACACCACCATACCATGCCAGGTATTGCAGCTACAACCGCGACAAAACTACCATCTACAGTCTCAGCAACCCCTTGTGCTACTGCAGACTATAGTAGATTCACAGCCGTACCACCGCGAGTGTCCCAATTCTCAGTGCCAGTCCAAGACTATCACTTTCAAGAAACAATGAGAGACGCTTTGGAGTGGTTGGTGCACAGGACGAGAGTAAAATCACGCATGATGTCGTGTGACTGAGATCATGACGCACAGATTTTAGAATTGAATATTTGAATCATTTGCAAACTTTCTAGATTCCTTAATATTTCCCTGTCCTCATTGGAATCCAATCAGAAAACAGGAATGGAGCGTCAGCCACAGCCTCCAGCTTCGCATCCCTTGCTGTCACAAGGTTGGCGCAGTCATATTCTTCAGTCCATAGACATTAACCAAAAACACCATCATTCTTGGGTTCAAGGTCGACGTGAGGCTGATTCGCAGCGAAGGTTGGATAGTTAGCCGGGTCGTTGGGAAGGATACCTTCCATAATGGGCGCTGACATGCCAAGCTGAAGGGGCACTCTGTTAGCTGCTCTGCATATAACTGAAAGTAATGACAAGCGAATTCTTACAGCAAAGTACCTAAGCTTGACGGCATGAATCATCGTCGCGGCCTTGGTCGTAACCTTGAAGCGAAGCACACTCCATCCTAGAGGGGGCAGGTCGTGGACCGTGACCAGTCCAGGGTCCTCCAGGTTAAGGGCGGATGCGATGTCCTTGTCCGCAGCAACTGCTTCTTCGACGCTAGTAAAGGGGAACTTCGCATTGGAGCTCACACCAAGAAGCCACGCAGGATCGGCGTGCTTGTACAAGGGGATGGTATCATTCAGCTGGTTCTCAATGATGAGATCGACGACACTACCCATGGGAATGCCGTCGATGACCGGCTTTCCAAGTGCAGCTTCCGAGCTGGAGTTGAACTCGTGGAAGAGCAATGGGGTCAGAGAAGAGCGGAATAGTTGCCAAGGCTTCTCGTTGAGGAAGTACTCTGGCACATGGGGCTCCGTTTGAGAAGGCTGAGAGCCAGCTGAAAGGTGGAAGGTGAAGTCTGCAGATGCTGGGCGGGACTTCTTGGCCTTGGGTGGCGGCGACACAGGGTAAGGGGGAAGGAACAGACCGGATGTTGTCTTGCAATGCTTCTTTGTGGAGCTGTCAGGGAGGACGCAGACATCGTCCAAGGACTCTGGCTGGGGCAGTTCCATGGGTTCACCGTAGATGGGACGCCGGCTTGCCTAGTAAGAGAAAAACGTTAGTCTCCCATCAACCTCAGTTACTGCATCCGGTGTGAGCTTACGGGGTATCGAAGGATTGAGTAGCCCTGAAGGTTTTGCATTTGACTCGTAGACGACAATCGTAGGGCATAGTCGCCTGGCTTAGCGTCCAACTTGACTAGGACGGTAACACGGCCCGCGCTGGGAATGTACACGACCTTGATAGCGTTAGAAACATGGTTGCTGATATTCGTTGAAGAAGGTTGAACTTACGTCCGTCTCTTCAGGAGTGACAAAGCCTCCGTTGTTGGCTACAACTGTCATCTTATGGCTGTCGATGGATGCCATGACAGAATGCTCGAAGCCAATATTAATCAAATTGAGCATGATGTAAGCTCGCCCTTCAGTTTCGATAATCTGAGATGGTCAGCATGCGGAAAAAGAGAACCAAGCCCATCGCGCGTACCTCATAGTCAGCCTTGCTAAGTGTGCAGGTTTCTTGCGGCAGCCCGGCAGGTTGAATGCAACCAGTTTCGTCAAGGTCGTGGCCGTTCAGCGTTTCGAAGCCCGGCTGACGGCAGTGAACACGACCCTTGCCTGCTAAAGTTAGCGAGAAACTCGTATTATCGGCTTCACGGAATTCGGAGCTTACCATTGACAATGAGCGAGTCATAACAGTAGAATTCGGAACCTTCAGCTCGCATCCGCAGCATTTTCCAGCCGGTGTCGCGGTGTTGGTGGTTCTTGATGGCTAAATGGTGAGCCTCCTTCTCGGCTTCCATGATCTTACGCAGCTCAATCTCGTCGTTAGTGATGAGGCGGTAAGGCCTTGGCCTGGATGGACTCGGCGCCACATAAACCATGCCATAGAGGCCCTAGAAGCTTGTGAGCTAATGCATCACCTCTGAAGACGGTCAAATAGGGGCTGTACATCAGCTGAAGCTGCCGAAGTGTGTTCGGCATACCAGTTCAGGCCCCAGGAGCCGGCGGTGTCAATCAAGCTGGTGAAGTTGCCACGAGGCAAGATGGGGAACTAAGGTCGAGAATGTCAGTCTTATACATGACGTTGATGGAACAGTATACAACGTACCTGAGAAATGCCGGCGGTACCGTCGTTCCAGCTACCTGTTCTGGGGGTTGTTAGACTTGGTCGTGCAGGCGTGACGGCGCTTGACATCTTACCCTTTGTGCCCAATTCCGGACCTAGATCGCGGTCAGCAAACATCGAAACGGTCATTGACACCTTGCGTGTGAACAACATACCAGTGAATCGACGACTGCGCATAGACGTCGCTCTTCACCGTCAACTCGACGAGATCGCCCTCCTCGGCGTGCAGCGTGGGGCAGGGAGACTGGCCGTTGCAGACGAACATGACCCTCCAGCGACCGCCATCTTGGTCTCATTAGCGATGTAGTTCCAAAGTCTCTTGCGGAGGCCATGACGTACCTGGATTCATCCATCTGACTCCTGATTGAATGGTGTACTTGCGGATGAGTCTGTCCGACTTGTGAGATGACAGGCGGTCCCAAGCGCCGAGCAGCGCATGGTGTGGGCTATCGCCACGCCAAACCCCGGCCAGCACGAAAAGACATAGTGCTGTTAAACCAGAAACCCAGAATGCTCTGGACTTCTTTCCGCTTTCTTTCTTGAACAAACCAACACGCGCCGGCTCAAGCTGTTCACTTTTGGACCCCATTTTCGCGTTCAATGCGGAAACAGCAACAAGCAGAGGCGACCCAAGAGTCGGGGAGGGCCCTCTGTTTGGGCTCTGGGTCAATAAGTAACAGACCGCAGGCACCGCGGCCCCCGCGGAGGGGCATGCCCCATATCCTGGCCCCCATCGTCTCTACCGAGACAGACAATGTAACTCACCGATTCACACTGACTAGTCGATCGTCGTAGAAGCTAAGCCACCGTTTTGCTTCGGACCGCAGAGCCTGCGACGTTGTAGCTTTCCGAGCGTATCACGGCCAAGGAACATTACCCTGTTTCGCTATGGAAACCCGTTGATCATGATTCGCGTGGTGGCGGCATCGTCAGTCTCCATTCGAAACGGACGGAGTAATTACGGTAATTGGCAGAAGTGCTCTGGCAACGTGCGTAAAAGGTCCAGGGTCTTGGGTCTGTTCCCACCTCCAGGTGAGGCAAAGGTGCGTTACAGAAAGTTTAAACGGCCGCTAGAAGAAGCCTAGACAAATGGCAGACGTCCTAGATTGCGGGAAAGCGGGTTGTTACCCCTGATTCGGTAAACTCTAACGGTTGCATCGGATGGCGGTAGGGATGGCCTAGATATCGGTAAATGCACCGGTCGATTGACCGACTAGTGATAAATCCAGCCGGTGGGCACCGAGGGCTTTGCTGTTTTATGAAGAAGGTCCCGGTTCTGAGGCTCTCTCGTGTCTAAGGTGTGGGACAAAGCATCATGGCTGCCTTCACTCGATGTGCGACTTTTTTTCTCCTCGCCGGCGCAAGTCTGGCGGCGCAGACGAGGAGATACAACTTCACCATCACTAACAAGTGGGACACCGGGGATGGCCATGGCAGGCCTGTCTTTGCCATCAACAATGAGACACCCGGCCCGCTCATCGTAGCGGATGAGGGAGACGAGATTGAGGTGTTTCTTGACAACCAGTTGGCGTTTGAGACAACTATGCATTGGTAAGTTGTTGAAGTTCTCATGAATCTAGATTTCGAAAAACACTGTCGTCTCACGCTAAGTAGGCATGGAATTTACCAAATCGACAAGCCCTGGAATGACGGAGTTCCGGGAGTGACCCAGTATTCCATTCAACCCCGCGACACATACACCTATCGCTTCACCGTCCAGCAACAATATGGTAGCTACTTCTACCATGGCCACTTTGGTCCAGCATTTGCAGATGGTATGCGAGGCCCCATTTGGATTGCACCGGCACCATGGAGACCACGACCCTATGAGCTCATCTCGTCGTCGCCCTCGGACATTGAAGGCATCAAGCTCGCAGAGAAGAATCCTCACCACGTCGTCATCAGCGATTGGAACGCTGAGCCGATGGACATCCTTCTGATTATGTACCGCGATACTGGCGTGGTTCCGTGGTGCAGCAACTCGATTGTTTTGAACGGCAAAGGCCGGACAACTTGCCACTCGAAGGAGTTGCTAGAGTCTGTCGGGGGACCTGACCGCGACTCTTTGGGCTGCCTCCCGCAGGACCGCCAAGTAGAGTTCACAAACCCGCAGGTTTGCCAGGAAACATTTGCTGATCTCGAAGTCTTTGAGGCAAAGCCTGGTGAGGATTGGATGTGGATCAACTGGATTCACTCTGGGGCGCATCATGAGCTGCAGATCAGCGTAGATGAGCATGAGTTCTACGTCGTCGCGGCAGACGGAGAGTTTGTTCACCCGCAAAAGGTTCATGCTGCCAACTGCAACCTTGGTGAGCGCATTAGGTAGGCGAACGTCCAAGATTGCTTCACAATAGCAACAGCTAACAAGAAAAATAGCATTCTCATTCGCATGAACCAGAAGCCTGGCGACTACGCCATTAGAGTCACCTCACTTCGGAGAGAGCAGATCATTCAGGGCCTCGGCATTCTTCGATACCCTGGGCAGAATGCCGAAAACAAGCAAAAAGTGCCTAAGACTAAGTCATGGGTCCATCTCAACGGCACTCTCATCTCGCCGTCTTCGGTGTACATGGACGAGACGAAGCTCGCTCCTTACCCTGCCCGCCCCCCGCCCGCCAAGTCCGACAACACCGTCAGGTTCTTTGTCAACATGACGGGCCCCAGCAGCTGGGCACTGAACATCGGGCCTCATCAGGCATTCCGCCAGCAACTTCCCCCCCTGCTGTGGGATGAGGAGTCCCGTGGTGTAACGACATACGGCGATGATGTACACGGTGGCTCGTTGCTCAATGGCACCGTAGTCGATATCATTTTTGAGAACGGCGCCAACGTCACTTCGCAGCACCCCTTCCACAAGCATAACAACAAGGCCTTCATCATCGGTACCGGCAGTGGTGGCTTCCCCTGGGCGACTGTCGAAGACGCTATCCGAGATGGTGGTATGGCAAAACACTTCAATCTGATTAATCCTCCCAACCGCGATGGCTGCAGACTGGGGAACAGCACCGGTGACTGGACGGTTATTCGATATGAGATATCTTTCCCTGCGGCGAGCATGCTTCATTGCCATATGATCCATCATTTCGCCGTAAGTGCTCCGCCAAAGATGACAACTACCTATAGATGCTAACATGAATCAGGCTGGGCAGCAGGTCGTTCTCCTGGAGGGCGTCGAGAGTATGGCCAAGATTCCCGCAGAGATGAAGGACAGAGTGCACTCAGACTTCCGAGCTCCTCTTCGCTATGGGCCCTTGGACTAGACTCTAGTATAAAGACAAGCTCACGTCAACCGAAGGAAAAAAGAGCAAACTTTCAACACGCGCAGAGTTTTAATCATGGGGGTGGCCCGTACTCTGTTACATCGCCTCGCCTGGGCAGACCATCTCAGGATTGGTGCGTGGGTTAGGTTAAGACACCCGGACTTCGACCGCGCCGCGTGGTGGGCGGAAGTTTGAGTTTACCACTGTGTTACAATTATGATTTAGACGCGGTGCAGTAGGGAAGAAGCCTGATTTGACGTATTTGATGGAACGATTTACGACAGTCTCAAACATTCCATCTGGCCTTCTTACGTACTTCTCGAAGCCCCCTGCCTACATGTACCCTACGGGCCACGATTGCGAAATATCTAAAGAACCCTATCCGCAGCCGCTCCCGAAACCTAGTTCGGATAAACGTCCAATGATTCATGGGAAGACAAGACATGGTTGTATCTCTAAATCCCAGTTCAATAATTGCTTGACTCGATCAAAATACCTGAGGCCTAGAATCTCTAGACAATACATTTTGGACGGCACGATCGCCTCGAAAAAATGGAAATATCACAGGAATCGGGAGAAAATCACAAGAATCCCGATATGGTGAGCCAGGCTGGTTGCTAGTTGTAGGTATCTTCAATACACCCTTTCAGTACAATGGCTCAACTTACGCGGGCATCACCACATAATCTGTGAGGCCAGGTATTTGTGAAATGTTTCATGCCTTGAGACCAGAAAAACGTATGAAGCCGGCACAAATTCCCGAATGAGGAGTACTACCTCGGCTGCAGTGTTTGGGTTGGTGTTCAATTCTTTAGGTTAGGTTTAGGACACAAAGTCCGACTCTCTCGTACAAAGAGCTACATCAGACTACTAGGAATATGCTTTTGTTCTATTACATAGCTCAAAACGTCTCTGATCCCCACCATACTCAATCTACTGTCGATGACTCGGATCGCTTCCTGACCTTTTTGATAATTGGCGTCAACGGGTTGTTTCTCACCCACTCGGGTAGTTCAAGAATGTCGGCATCCTCGACCGTAGTGCTTGGCTTGCAGAGGTATTCCATGTACTCCACAGCCTTCTCCGACTCCCAAGCAACCCCTGAGTTTTTCGCAGCGATGGCGAATGCATCCAGCTCGGTCACAGGCTTCTTGATCCTTGCGTCAGCGCCGCGTTCTAGGAGGAACTCAACAATATCCCACATTTGGTACTCGACAGCAGTCGTCAATGCCGTGCCTGCACCAAATGTGACGGAATTGACGTTCGCTCCGTAGCGGATAAGCAACTCCATGAATCGGCGCCAATCAAGACCAGTTTCTTCTTTTCCTCCTTGGCTGTCTGCTGGGGCGCAAGTAGCAAGACGTTGATGTCGGAGACGTACTACCCGCTGGAGTGGTCGAGCATACTCTGGGTTGGCCCCATGTTCGAGTAACATCTTAACCATATTGAAATGCCCTTTCTCGACGGCGTGATCCAGAGCCAACCCCGATGTTCGGTCCATAGGGGGCGCTGCCCTGTATCCCCAACTGAAGATCCGATTATCTAAAAACCTTCCTAAATCTGGGTCGGCACCATTCTCCAAGAGTAGTCGAGTTATTCCCTCGTTATCGAGACAGTGCGTTAGAGACACGCCGAACGAGCCATTATCGCTGGGAATTTGCTGGTTGGGATGGTACCCATGTTGGATGCATAGCTCAAGAATGGGATAGGAGCTCAGGCGGCATGCGTGAATTATGACTGCGGCGTGCGGACGCGCTCCAGCGTCCAGCAGATATTTCACTATATCAGGGTGGTTGCCGTTCGCTGCGCAAGCCAGGCCATCTTGCATGCTGATGGATGAAAGCGATCCTTCGGACACCAGTCGCTGAACCTCATCCATGGAGCCTTCCTCACATGCCATCAAAAAAGGCCTCAGCTCCACGTTTGGATGATGACATGGCCTCTTTATATCGAGCCAGTGACTCGATTTCATGATTGGTGATGGCAAAGGGGACAACTTGAGATCTTTGAAGTATCCCTCGAGTTCGAGGCGGAGGGGCAGCCGTTTAGCCTCCCATCGCGTTTCTTTCCGAAGCAGCATTCCCTCCATGATCTCTTCATCTTTTTGGTCCCAGTCTGTACCGGTTTGCCTGCGCTTGACGAGTTGGTCAAGACGAACCTCTTCCGCTTCGTCATGTTCCAGAACGGTTAGGGTAAATGCGGTGAAAGCTTCGCGAGTGTACTTCCTAGTAGGAGGACTACCGCGACGTGGTCGGAGATGGCGCGAATAATACATAGGCGAAAGTTTGAATGATTGCGCCCGTGGTGTGGTGTATCTGTGAGCGGGCTGCATCGCGCTGGCTCCAACAGGTTCGGTTGTGATCTTTCAACTGAACGATGTCGCCGCCGCGTGGGGAAAGTTATGCATTTAACGATGCGCTTTCTTTTAGCAGGATTTGGGCGACCCCTGAACTTTGAAGTCTCGAACGCAACGCTTTCCGTCGCCTACCTTACGGTTATGGGACGAGAAGAAGCGGTTATCTTGACGTGAGCCGTGGGCAGATATTTTGAGGATCCATTGGGGTCTATATTGTTGGTTGCCCCCAAACAAGCGGCGAAGCAAATGTCTCGGCGCCAACGCCGCCCAACGAGTTCCCAAATTAGTAGGACGTTGCATTTACCCCTCACAACGCCTTAGGCTTGCAGGAAATCTGCCTAAAATGGCGACACAGACGGACAGATAGCCGCTGGAGGCTGACGAGGCTGAGCAGCTTCGCTCCGTAATAACTCACGTTCATTTCCGCCTAACAAGCTGGCTCCAGGTTTCTGCTGGTGCCAACCAGTCAAGGTGCAACTTGTGAAATGATCGGCGTCAGAGCCAACATCAAGAAGTCAACGCCTCAGCTCGTATCATGTCGTACCCCCAAAAACAGATCATGACCGTCACGTTGGGGTCTTTTTTCCATGTCTCGGCGGCATCAAATGTCAAGTCGTGCCGCGCCCTGACGCCCGGTTGCGGGCTCTCGAGAGGGGGCCAGGCATTCACGATCTTTTCTTGTTGCCATGAGTCTGCCTTCATCCTCGTCTAATGACTGTTTCGACAAGTATAAATGTTGTATTCCCAAGTAGATAGTGCTGTAGATGTACTTCATGGATGGCTGCGTCTAATCTATACTGCCAGCTTTTGTTCAATCAAATCACAAGATCAACGTGCCTTTTGTTCATCATGCCCTTACGTGGGCGGTTTCGTCTATTAAGCCTGGCGGCTTTCATTATCCCTCTCACGGCTGCTCAAGCAAATGGGACAAATCCTGGAGAGCAAACACATGGTTCTTCGGGTACGCCAGTGTTCCTGACCTCTGGACCTGGTGCTACAACAATTCCGTCCGTCCAACTTTCGAGTTCATTGTTAAGCACCAACCCATCCATCGGCGCCCCGGGAGACACAACGCTGAGAGGAGACATTCCCGTTATCTCGACCACAGATCTCCTACAACCAAGTCAAACCTCTGAACCATCTCAGCCTCCCGTGTCGGTTTCGGTCCCTGAAGCATCCACAACTATAGAGACGCTCAATTCCCCGACTGATTCTCCCTCCCTGACAAGTCCTATGTTGCATCCAACACTTCCCGCCTCAGAGAACACTGGTACAACCGATGTCATTGAACCAACATCTGCGTTAGCTTCTTTAACTGCTACGTCACCGACTGAGATATTGCCTTCGTCCTCTGACGTCTCTACGGCTGTGGATGTGTCGCCTCCTCCAGTACCACCGCCATCATCAGAAGCCTTGACCACAACTCCTACAGTTCCATCCCCGTCCCCTTCAAACTCCGAGGCCATCTCGTCTCCAGTCACTCAATCAAGCATACCGCCAGAAACCGCAACTGCAGGTTCTTCCGCACCTCCTCCATCAGAACCAAGTGTTACAACAGATACACCATCGCCGCCTCCGCCGGATGCCACAAGTACAGATTCTCCTGTCCCACCACCTCCTCCTCCGCCCCCGCCCCCGCCCCCGCCACCACCACCGCCACCGCCGTCCGAGGATTCTCCAACACCACCCCCGGAAGATTTACCATCTCAAACTCAAGCAACGCCGTCTGGAAGCACTACGTCTTGTACAACCACCCTTAGCGTTACCTGGGAAAGTGTTCTATGTACTGTTACAGCGTCCATCACAACTGTCACGCCTCAGTGTACCACCCAGGCCTACACGACCGTCGCTACATGTAGCGAGGTTTCAGTTTCAGCCGTTACTAGTACTACTACGATATCTCCAGCGCGGCCCACCAGAGTCTGCAGCCCGAGGACTTGTGGAAAGACATGCTTGAAGCCTGGTAAGAGAGAGGACTTGAACATCTTCAAAAGAGCGGAGCCGAGAACTTCAGACCCGGGCTCTTGTAAATGGGCGGGTAAGTTGCTTTCAATACCTAATCATATTATCTGCGAATGTCGCATGCCCCTCAAGCGAGGAAATGAAAAAGAAAGTCAAAAACTAAAACTTTTTTCACCCAGGCCCAGAACACTATGGCGATGCAGTCAACTTCATTTCTAGCGAAAGCAACCTTGCTAAGAATCCAACCAACGGAAACACCGACGCGGTCATAGTTCCTATCGGCAACGAAGGCGACGGAACCCCGGGAAGAACCACGTCGCAGATGAAAGAATTCACTGACAGACCAGTGACCCTTGCGGTGCCTCGATTGATCGGATGCACCTCTGTCATTGTCGTTTCGAAGAAGGGTGTGTGGGCCAATCATATTTGGGACGCACCTGTTTTCCGACCTGAACAGGATATCAACGAGGACACTTATGAATGGACAGGGAAATGGCTGACCCCTGGATTTGGATTTGACCTTGAGGTGGTAGAGCAATTTCCCCACCAGGCGCAACTCGCCTTTTTTCAGGAGCACGCACTCCAGCGGCTGCACAGTCGATACGATCCTCCCAATGACGAACACATCTCGGGACTCAACGATTTACGACAGGCGGGCGGCATGTTCGATGAAGCAAGTGAGCCAAGAATTTTCATGTTTTCGCCATACGTCTCCATCGATGACGACGAGGACCCCAACTATGGCGTTGAGCACCCTCAAGGCCTCAACGCAGCTTGGGATAGACCCGGCAACCCGGAGCCAAGAGCAGACGAGGGAGTGGCGCCTTTCAACGAACAGATTAGAGCCGAGCTTCGAGGCGTTTTTGGGGCAGGCACGCAAATCGACACCGTTTTGTATGCACCTGATCTAGACGAGGATCCGGAGGACATTTCTTTCAACCTTCACCGGGGAAGGGCGTTGATTCAGTTTCAACCTGGCGACCTAAGTCAATGCGACACTTCTTCGAAAGCCAAGTGGAGAATTTGGTTTGAAGGGCAGACAGAGCCTCAAGATACTGTGGAATGGGACCCTATGGATGATCCATCGCAGTGGTGCGACCCCTCGGCGGGAACCAAGAGACTGCGCCTCCGTCAAGCAGCGTGCAAGCCAACCACGTCTTTGGCTCTACCAGCTTTGACGAGAACAACAGTGTGGGAGACTCCAACGGGAAGCTCATGCGCCTCTACTGCCACTGTCTCTCAATGCAACATGGGAGCTTGCGTGCCGACATCGTCGTGTGCGTCCTGGGTAGCCAATGAGACGCCAACCAGTGAACCTCCCGCGCCGCCAAGTCAGACTGAGCCACCCTCTCAACCTACAGCTCCTCTCGAAGTGAATCCTGTTCAATGCCACGATGAGAAGGACTTTCCTGGGCACGCCGATATAAATCCCAGGGAGCAAACCATCAAAGCCGCTGTCTTCTGCATTTCAGATACGTTGCGTTACATGGGACCGACCAGTGCTAGAGGTCCACCAGTTCATCTTCGGACTACTGATGACTCCGGAACCAACTATGATTGGACAATCATGTGGGATGCTGGCTGCACGGTGGAGGGTGGTTTGCAGAGCTTGAAGGATCCGTTGGACGAAGGCAAGAACGGTTGTGCCGACGTAATGAGAGGAAATTTTGACAAGTGTAAGTGCGCATAACTCACTTCGTTATGATCCACACATTGACAATCTCGACCACAGGCCCTGGTAATGGAGGTGTTGGTGGCAGGACGAAGGTTGGGTGTCTGATTTACGACTTCACAGGCGGCCGAGGATGATGAATCTGACTTGGTTCTCAGGGAACACCAATCAACTTTTATTCGGGGAGTTTTCCGTTGCTACCTATCTGAGTGAATGAATATTTTATTGCTCGCCGGAGGACCCTTGGGAAACTACCAGTGCGACACACGTTAGTTCGTAGGTAGATATGTTGAAGCGTTCGCAGGGACCAGATAGCTGTAGGTAATGACATAGCATCAAACGTGAAACAAATGGACCAAAACTAGGTTTGCGCGGGCTCCGTGGGAATGTAGAAATTGAGGTCACACTGCGACTCAGATGTACCTTTCTATGAGGGAGAGGGTTTAGCAGTGCGCGGGAGGTGATCATGCTCGCGTATATTGTGCTAGATTCCACATGCTGTCTCCTAAATCTATTGAGCGAAAAACGGTTGTCTCGGGCCTATCCTATGGTCAGTATAGCGTTATAGGCAGTCAAGGAAAGTGAGAAGCATGAGTCGAAGACGATCATAGTTTTCCGTCCGTAAGATCTACATCCCAACCAGAGACTCAAATGGGGCCAATAGCAATCCATCGTCGAAAGAGTGATGGAATTTGCGCATGCGGGTGTGTCTCATGTTGGCCGAATGTAAGGATGGTGGATCAGCGATCGATGGTGCTTTGAGGCTTTTGAGGGGCCGCTTTAGGTAATCGGTGAAAATCAGACAAGACGGATGCGTCCTGCATCTTGCACTTACAGCCAGGTCTCATGATATCATCTCAAAAGAGCAATTACTAATCAAGATTCAAAGCTTCATCGGCGAAATGTAGTCTAGCATAACAAGGATGGAAAACATCATCTGATGACCTGTCGACATTTTGTTAGTCTCTTTGGACGCGAGTATGGGGGGGTGAGGGGTCTCGCCTGACACCTCGACATCCTGGGCGGATCTTGGTCTTACATCGTTAGTGATACCTTTTGTGGTATGAATCAGTCAAAATCAGAAACCATGTATGCTTGGTTGTTTCATTTCACTTCAGTTGTCATGGTGGGCGGCGCGCCCTTGTGTTCACCGGCACTGCCATTATGAGACCCTCAACCTTCGATATCTGCCACATACGACCATACCCATTGGAAAACTCGGGATCCCGTCCGCTCTCCCTTAGATAAGCTAATGAGGGCTGGAGTAGTAGTCGGGTCGGTGACGACCGGCGAATGCCCGGTGTTGTATGTATTTTTGCGTTTTGCCCTCTAGTATCAAAGTATCGTGAGGCCGGTTGGTGACGAGCACCTTGGCCCAGCAATTCTACTGTGGTTAAGGCGACGATGAGTGTGATCGGTTATTGTAGATTAACAGCAAAGATAAACATGCCAGAAACTCACTAGATCGATGTCGAGTCAATGACAGTTGCCGAGCAAAGCCACCCTTACGGTCGGCGACGATCTACTTTTCAGAACCACATCTTCCCCATGGCCTGAGACCTCATAAGATGGACCGTCTCGACCCCGATTTCAACAGCTTCAACTCTTTTGCGCCTTCCCGCTGCCCCTTCCGTCGGCCCGTGGCATGGTTCTCAGCCAGTGGTATCTCGGGCCAGCCACACCATCTCGCATCCGAGACATGAGAAAGCACTAAACTCAGCGCAGCTGTCCTTACGCCCTACTACAGACCATCAAGATGATCTTCCTCTGAAATTGACCGTTTCCGAAGACCTCTGACGTCCAGACCTAATCTTGTGTAACCTGCAGTGGCGCTTATCATCACTTGTGCAGCTGTAGCAAGTCTTGGCGATCGGGATTCTCCTCGTGGATTGACATCAACGGAAAGAAGGTCATCTGATCCCCGCCTGCATACAGTAAAGATCTTACCTTACTTTGAGATCAGAACGACTGTAAGCTTTCAGCATTTAAATTGCGGCCATGGCGACTCCTGCGGTTTCATAACAGTCACTGGTCGCGGGATTCGACCTCGACACATCATGGAGGTACATCATCGTATCAACGACGAGCTTCTGAAGCTCATTTTGACGAAGCTACATCGACTGGAGAATCGTTTCACAGACATTGACAGCCGTCTGAGTACGATCGAGTTCTCCATTGTTCCGGCCCCCCGCAGCAGCACTCCTATTACTAGCAGCGCAGCATCACGTCGCTGCTCTTGCCACATTCCTCAACCCGTGTTCCAGAGCTTTCAAGTAGACTGGGAGCGACATGCTACACCTTCAGCTTACATAGCGTCTGTCGACAAACTTCGACACCGATTTGGGCTCGACGAACAGTCACAGTATGCCCCCGAAGACATAGGCGTGGCGAGCACTTGCGACAGCCGCAGCGAAATGGGAGGAGGTGATGTTTTCGTCAACAACTACGACAATTACTCCATGTCCATCTATCCATCTCGTCCGGGATCCACCTGCAAGTTCGGATATCGTGTCAACGATCCCAGAGACCTCCGAGACCTTCGAAACCTTAGTTTTAGGGACCTCAGAGACCTCAGGGACTTCAGGGAATTCAGAGACCTAAGAGACCTGAGAGAACTAAGGGACTTGCGGCAGCAATTCGAAGTCCCAGAGCTCCCATCATGGAGATACGAAGATATGCCAATTGGTGAAGAACGCATCAACAGCACTCGCCCAAGCAGTCGCAGAACAAGCATCAGCTCCCCTTACCGCACCTTCTCAACACGCAAAAGTACGTCCAGCACTGCGAGAACATCCATGATGTCTGCGAGCACTGGAAGACCCTCTACTTCGGGCTCAATCAGCAAGATCAAAGGTTCCATCAAGCGGGCGAGAGCCGCCAGCGTCCCGAGGCAAAGACACAGACCTGCGACTCGAGAAACCTACAACACGAGTGCAAACCATACCAAAGATGATTTGGCTATCCGGCAGCCGCGATCTGCGATTCAAGAGCAGGATCCCGAGCGCTTTACTGGTTTTGTGCAAAAGAGCGCGAAAGCATGCATATTCTTCGTGCCGAACATCATCTCCGGCCTTGGAAAAAGAATGATGAATCAACAATTGAAGATGCTCGATACCACTGCTTGATTATTTCCTTTGTTGATGGTCGCCGGCCAGTCTAATGTAATCTAATAATACTCCTAATTAGTCCATATCTGCGAGACCGAGTCGAAGCAATAAACCATATTGATGACAGAATTAAGTAAGAATTATTTATGTTATCCCATAACACGCAGCACGATCGTGGCAACCTTCTCAGGCATGCTCATGAAGGGGCTGTGAGACCCAGGTAACCTATGTTTGGTGACGGTGACTCCTTCATCTTCAACATTCTTGATCATCATTTCCTGAACGGCGCTGGGCAAGGCTTGGTCGTTTTCGCAAATGATGTAGGTCAGTGGAACTACTCGCCAGGCCGCCTTTGAGCAAGAAATTGGTGTGTACTGAGCCTTGTGCCCGTGGGTGACCATTAACTCCTTGGCTGCTTCAGCTTCCTCGATCGGGATGTCGTTGTACAGCAAGCCAATGGGGTCGGTCCAAGTCATTGTTCCATCAGGTTGTGGGAGAAGGAATGGTGGCAGTGAACCGCCAAATATGCCTGCGAGAGAGGTGTTCTCAGGGGGTATGAAAGCCGTCATATAGATGATTTCGGCCACTCCCCCTTTGTTGGAGTCGGGCGTGATGGCATAATCAGCCAAAGCTGCCGTTGCGATAACTCCTCCATAAGAGTGGGCGATGACTGTGAGATGGGTCCCAGCTAAAGCCTCTCTCTGAACGATACTCTTGATTGCATTGACGTCGTCCTCGAGTGTTTTGTTGGGTGGAATGGCGTTGTTGTTTGTTGGCAGCTGTTCGCAAATGACTCTGACGCCCTCGGTTTCAAGTCGCTGGATGAGCTTCTGGTAGTGCTGTGGAACATGCCAAGCTCCTGTAACTAAAAGAACAGCCTTCGATGGCGTCGACATTATGGGAAATGTTCCGTGGACGGAGGGATGTGTGTGAGTTGAGACGAGAGTAGGGTCCAATGTCCCTGTAGCAGCTACTTTGCGTACTTATATCTTCGTCCACTTTGCAAAGCAGTCACACCGCCTTTGACAGAATAAACGTTGCGATTAAAATAGGCGAATGGACTAAGCCAGCAATGTCTTCAGCTCAGACGACGGCGCACTCAGCTTGGCCAAGAAATGGTTTAGCTTGCTGACTTTGGCAGCCCTGTATGGCTTGTTGGCTGAGCCACGCCGCTTACATGTTTCAAGCCTCAAGACAAAGCTGAATGGAGGAAGTGATCCTGCATCTTTCACCGTCTTCAAGGCCTAATTCAATGTGAGCTTTTGCGGCTTCGATGCTCAGCTGAATTGCATGCACCATATCTGTATTGGTAAGAGCACTACTAAAAACAAGAGGCCCAAACCATGATCAACTGTTCAGAATAACTTGAGCAATGAGGTGTTACTCAATGTCCTCCTCGTTGTCGCTGTCGTCCGTCTCAATTCTGGCCCAACTAAGCCCCCCTCCTCTCGTGAACCACTCATTATCTCCGGCATCCTGGAATCCGTCCACGATATCCATGGCGCTGGTTCTGAACTCTTCGATAGGAGACTCTGCCCAGTCACGCAGCATGGCCTTCAGACTTGCTACAACATCCGGGTCCATGGCCACAAATGGGTGTCCCTCTTCCAGCAAGGACCCTGCAAGCTCAACCCGGAGCTGATCTGGCAGGGAAGGACTGTCAAAATCAACGCCGTTGAGACTGCCCAAGCGAATAGCTAGGTGAAGAATACTGCGCCTCCAATCGCTACAGGGTTTCATGGACTTCGTCTTGAAATACTCCCACTTCTTGTGATACGGTCCCTTTATTTGTGCCAACTCCTCGATGAGTCGCATGGCATCTTTCATAAAGATTTCCTCCTCATCATCGTTCACTGGGAACACAACCAAGGCCGACTTCAGCCGAAAAGTGTCCGGAAGTCTGGCCGGCTCACGTTTGAGGTCTCTTTGCCATTCAAGAGTCCGCAACTTGGCGATGTTGGCGACGATCTCTTCGAGCGTAGGCCTGGTGATAAGTTTCCAGCGCGCTAGTGAGCCGACGTCGCTTTCATTGTTCTCCATCGGAGTCATGCCTCGGAAGAATTCTTCGAGGAAGCCAACGTCGCCGCTTCTGGTGAGGGAGTCGAAGACCTCTCGTGCAAACTGTTGAAGCAGTTCCACCGCGACGTAGTGTGAGTCGGGGCTGAGTCGGCTGGTGGTATGGTGCATTTGGGTTAATAGGTGGAAAGCCCCAGTCTGCCGTACTGCTGCAGTATCTTTATCAAACAAAGAAAGCCAATGATCTCCAGCGTTCGATTCCGAAAGCCCTCTTTCTCTTCTAACTTTCTTGTTGATGGCAGCTATACCCGGTGGCGGGCAGATTTGCGTCAGCACACTGTCTTTGATCATCCGAAAGACAGAATGTGTGAGGAATTCAGGATTTCTGCCGAATAAGGCAAGCATCTCTGTGTCCACAGGTACGTTGAACAATCTCTCCTCACTTGATAGTGTGAGGTCGTATTTCTTGAGAAAGATCTCCAGCCATTGACGGTGGTTCTTTGCCGACTCTTCGATAACCCGCAAAGACAGGGCGGCCATCTTCTTCCTGAGGCCCGAATCGTCTGTGAAACGATAGTCCCAGGTTGCAAAGATCTGACGGACAACATTGTCTGCATAAATGACCGACACTGTCGGCAGGGGCTCGCCGGCTTCCACCTCCTCCCAGGATACCCAGGCAGGTCCACGTTCATCAAAGCCTGCAGCTAGTGGCAGGGCATATTTCTCAAGTAAAATCAGGATCTCATCCTTTACGTCAGAAGCAGCACTTGACCCCAGCGCGCCATACAAGCTCTCGATAATGGCAACACGAATGTCAATGTGACGAGCTTTGTCCAGCAGATGCGAGAGAATCGTCAGCGAGGTCTTCGGATCCAGGAAAGGAGAGTCGCTGAGGAGCTTGGCAAGCATTTTCACCGTAGTGACTTTCACCAAAGGAAGCTCTTTCTCGCTGCCATCTGTGTCATGCTCGACCTGCTCCTTGTTCCTCGCACCCTGCTGATCAAGCTTGTCAAGTATGCCATTTGCAACAGACAGTAAAAACGTCTTCGTGTCTGCTGGGGAAAGCTTGGAGAACAGTCCCTTGTTCAACAGCTCTCGGTGCCAAGCGCTATCGTTGGGCCTACTGAGGACGACTTTTTGAATCAGCGGGAGAGCCGAGGACGGCCGATCACTACCGGCCAGCAATCTCACCAGCCGCATGGCCAAGTCCAATGGCTTTACTGCGTTGGGATGAAAGCTCTCTTTCTCCTCGACGTCTTGAAGAACAGACTGTGCTACTTGGGCCACAAGTGAAACAGGTGCGAACATGACGAGATCTCTGGTGCCGCCGTAGACCTCGAAATCATAAGACCCGACGTTATCCAGCCAGTCTTGGTCCAAGAACATTGCTGGGAAACGGACGATGTCCTTGGAGGGGAAACCAGATTTCAGTATTGAACTGTCTGCCCCTTCACGGGTGTTGAGATAGAGTAAAAGGGCGACAGCGTATGCGTCTTTCGTTGCCCAGGACACGGGCAAGTCGCCCTTCATCGGCCAGAAGTGCCACGTATGGGTAGGCGGTTCCAGCCAGACTCCATCGCCCCATGGCGCCCGATCATCGAGCATAGTGGGTGCGAACCAAGGGCCTCTGTGGTTAATCATCTGGGTAAGGATGGTAGAAGGAATCTCCCGACCATTTCTCGGGCCTTTGTCCCACAGGGTGCCGTCTGATTGCAGATACGGATTCCATTCGGTCGGTGAATCGGGATCGTCAACATCGGGAAGAACTGGCTCAAGGCGTCCGGGGACTTCGGATTGCACGTCCAAGGGCAACTTGACATTTGCTCGACTGCTGAATGTGTAAGACCAATAGTCCAGAGACTCCGACTTGGTCATCTGATGCCCAGAGAAATTGTCGACTGCGTGCCGCCATGCCTTTCGAATGCGTGAATCTCTCTCAGAAGCATCGGACGCGGTGTCGATATAAGTCTTCAAAGCGTAGCAGTAGTCGTCAATACAGGGGCCTATTGCAGCTCGTAACTCTGGATCAGTTGGTGGTTCTCGGAGCAGAACGTCTGGTGCACTGAATACAACAGCCTCGATTCTTGAACACACGTAGGGAAGGTCTCTCGCGCTCTTCACCTCACGGGGACAAAGGTACTGCACTGGCAACCCTCGGGGCCAAGGCGTTTCCAAGTCATGGACTGCTGGGAAGTGGCGGGGACGGTATTCCTTCCACAATTTGTCCCGTTCTTGGGAAAGGCTGTCTAGGAATCTCGCCGAGTGTGATCGCAAGTTGTTGGCAAAGTCGAAGTCAATGCTGTGAATGAGACCCTTGATTTCGCGAGGGTAGAGCCGTTCCGTATTGGGCTCCAATAAGTACTTCTCTGCCTCAATCAGGAAGTCTATCGTCGGCCTCCAAATGAAGTCGAACACCTCATCGTCGCTCAAGGAGTGAGGTGCTCTCTGAAGTTTGTTGGCGCCGACAAGCCGCCTCTCAATGACGTTTTCAGGGAACGAGAGGATGCAAGTCCAGTCATATTTCTGAAAGCTGGGCTCTCGAAGGGCCATCACAGCTGTCTCAAGCAATTGCATTAGGATTCTGTTCCCAGACTCAACGCTTTGTTTGATGCCAGTCTTCGGGTCTTCAAGGCGAAAAGAGAATGAGGGAATACCGCTGAGCAAGTCGGTCGCTTCGATGGTCGGAAAGTTGTTATATGAGTAGAGCTGCTTCACTGTGTTCGGGTCCTTGTTGAAACGTCGAGCCCATACAATGGTGTCTGCGAAGACATCGAAAGAGCCCGTCGCGACGCTGAGGTTGAGGGCGATCGTGGCCCATCCTCGTCGAAAGACCCAGTCTCGGGCCCTGGCGGCACTGTCCTTGCAGTCTTGCAGCCTTCTTTTGACAACGTCTGATGTACTCGAACCAGAGTTGGCTGCTTCCCTCGATGATGCATTTACAAGAAACGCCTCGAGTATGTATGGGTCACCTTTGTCGGTCTCTGGTTCCCGCGCAGTCTCAACGATGGAGCATCTGTACAGCGAAGAGCAGGCGAGGAATTGGAACTCCGGGAAGGCTGAGATGAGATTTCGGAACAGACGGAGGGATGCGCCAGCGTTGTCGCCAGCGAATGCAGTGAACAGATCTGCGGGCCAAGGGCCCTTCAGTCTCTTGAAAGAGGCCTCGGATCCATCTGCGTCCTCCTCGATATCGAAGTGATGGTACGTGGAGCTTTGGATCGTGAGTCGAAACAGCCGGTACGAAACAGCTGGATGAACAGATCGAACCATTTCGGTGACATTTTCAGCAGACTTGAAGTACGATTTGTGGACCAGCCCAATCAGCTTGACGAGGCTTCGCTGAATCCTAGGCCTGGTACTGCGAGCGTGTTCCCATAATTTGACGACGTTGAACAAAACCCCATTCGGTTCGACGTTGAGATACTCCGTCAAATCGGAGTGCTTCTTGAAAATCGCGATGAGGTCCTCTAATATCTCGAAAGCAAGGTTCTTCTCAGTCGATGACCGACGGCGATGGAGTGGCTTGGTGATGTACTCGGCTAGCCTCATGAATTCATCAGGCTTCATCGGCAGATGTCCATTGGCTTCGAGGACTTTGGAGAGAAGCTCCTTGGCGAAGCCCGGATTGTTATTGATCAGCTGTTTCCAGATGATGAAATCGACGTTGTCGGTCTCCGTTGAGAGCACAGAGTCCAAAAATTTCGTCTTGTAGAATGCAGGATGAGCCCGCAGAAGAAGTAACTGTTGTCGCTGTGACCACGACGGATGACTTTCCTCATGCTCGGCCACCTTCTTTGTCGTGCATGCAGGCAGGACACGCTTGTAGCACATCTGCAACGGCCGAGGATCGGGGTTCTCTTGGCTCAACAGAAATTCGACAAGCTCGGTCAATCTGGCGTGTCTCTCAGAACGGCTACCGCACGATGAGGCGGTCTTGGCGAGGCCGTTGCACAAAAGCTTGATCTCATCGGTGCTGAGATTGCTCATGAGGGCCGCGATGCCAGGGGTGCCACCAGCAACGTCCCAAATCTCATCCATCGGCACAGCCGACCGCGTAGCTTTGACAAAGGCCTTGATCGCGGTCTTCCTCTCGAGAATACTTTCGGACTGCTGCAGCCCCGCGACGGTAGACCCAGCATCGCGATGGAGGGGGGTCCAAAGGTAGAAAATAGCATGGGGAATTGAGCCCTGCGCTACAGCGTCATGTAAATGGGTCGTGATGGGCGCAGGATCGGTGGTGCTAGAACGCACAGCGCGCAGGTATTGGGCAACTTCAGCCGGCGTACCGGAGCGAAGAGCAACATGATCTAGAGGCAGTACTGTTGTCATATTGTAACAGCCAGATGCGACCTAGCAAGGTAGATTCGTGGAATTTAGATGGTGATTCGGTACGGCTCTACTTTGGCCAGGACCAGCCAAAGAGCGTTGGTGATGAAAGGCCGAGCGTGAGATTGATACCGAGTCCGGGCTTGGGAAGAGGAAATAGGATAGAATAACACTAGTCGGGGCTAAGGAAAGACGGCTGATAGCCACCGATGTTGGGCGCACATGGTTTCTTAATAACTTGTGAAAATCGTAAGAGGGTGAGGCCAATCCTACATGAAGCTGATGTCGCGCAGCTCAGCCCTAACAGGAGTCTACTGCATCGGCGGCATATTCAGCTACTAGCTGCTGTGCCTGCAACAAAGGGCCTCTGGCGGCGATGGTCATCGTCGGTAAATTCAAGGCCAATCAAGCTGTACCTATCCGTGGGAATGTCGAAGCTGTTCCACTCGTAATCCGCGCCTTTCATGTTCATTCGCCTGTTCGGTCAGTCTTTCAAGGACAAGCGTAAGAACTCCGACGGGGAGTGCTGCTGAAGCTTACAGGCCGTCACCGTCTCACTGCAGCAGCAAGCTCTTCCCGAGCCTCCCCATCTTACCCATCTTACCCATCTTACCCACCTTACAACCCCTGGCTCTGCTCTAATGAACCCCCCAAGAGACCGCCAGGAGACTTACCGAAAGCGTTATGTAATCTGTCCTATGCCAAGAGACTTCCAAGGATGACTAAGACTGTTCTGCCGGGAAACGGGGCGATGGCTGAATGCTGATTCGTGCCCTCACTCCTGTTCCCCAATCATTCCGGCTTCACACGAGTCACACAGCAGCTGCCTCTCCCCCCTGCGCCTCGTCAGTCAATTAAGTCGACATCTCGTCAATCGAGGGTCCCAATGTTCTAACACTTCCTTCAACAGCGGAGCTGTCTGCTCTAGGGGCAGTGTGTCTATATCATCTCTAACGATTGATATCATCAAGTATCTCGACCGAAACCACCAAACGTCTCCCGTCAAGCGTGAATCGCGTGCTTCCCACACTCCCTTCACCTTGGCCCCGTTCGTTTGCTGGTCCCTCACCGAGATCGCCGTAGTGCACCCGGCTCCTCACAAAGCCCCCTCACCTGGATGGAGGATCCTCAATCGTTACGTCCAAAGCAGGCCGCCTGTCTGGTCTGCCGCCGAAGCAAGATCAAGTGCGACTACTCACCGCATGAGAACAAATGCAAGAGGTGCATTCAGCTCGATTCTGAGTGCATACGGCCTACATTCCATGCCGGAAGACAGAAAGGCATCAAGAAGTAAGGCCCCCAGCCGCTCGGGTCCTTCTACCTATCTACCTATCCATCCATCCAGATGGGTGGACGGACACCATTGCGAGAGACACCCCCCAAAATAAACACCACCCCCATCCATCCCCATCCATCCCCCACCCATACAGTCATTCCGTGTGTTCCCCCCTTATTGACTAGTGGCGGCACGCAACAGCAAGCGAAAGGGTCTAGATAAAGCTCTCTACCAGATAGAGCAGGCCATCAAACGATCCCGAACAGGAGAACAGAATTCCGAAGATGACAAGGCCATCGGCAATCTCCAGGCACTCCTGGAGGGCTCTCGAAATGCTCGGTCAACTACCGCCTCCTCACACTTAAGACGAGGGTCGTCTCATTTCAACAGTCCTGACCAACAACCCGACCTCTCGTCTGACGATGATGATGAACTGGATAACACTCCAGACAGCAACACTTACATGACTTTGCACCATCACAATGAAGAGAGCTTGGCCATCGACGATGCCGAGAACCCGCTCCAGTTGCTGGCGCGCGCCTCCAACCTGCAGCTGTCACCGAAGCCCATCCCCGGTCTTTCACCGAAGCAGCCCGGCCCTCGTGTCAGTCGCAAGAAGCAACAGCTGCAGCAGCAGGTTGACCAGCCCGAAGAGGATCTGGAGATGCAGTCATTCTTCACCTCCGTCCGCGTCAACCTTGACGTTGGCGACGACATCGACCCAATCACTATGGGTCTCGTGACCGAAGAAGAGGCAGAATCGCTATTTGTATTGTAAGTCAGGGCTATTGTATCATGTTGGATGTCACTCACTACGTTGCACAGCTTTCACAGCAAACTTGCTCATACCCGCTGGGGTCTTGACCCAAAGATTTACACCCCAGGCTTCACTCGAGCTCGATCTGCCTTCCTCTGCACCTCCATCATGGCAGCGTCTGCTTTGTTTCTCCCTTCCGCCGGAGCATTATCCAAGAGACTTTCGAACCACAGCAAGACCCTGGCGCAACGAGTTCTCATCAAGCGTCACAAGTCTGTCGAGATCGTTCTCGCCTTCATGGTCAACGTCCCGTGGATGTTCCCGGGACAGCATAGCACCGACGACGAGACGTGCTGGTATGTCAACATGGCCGCCACCATCGCCATCGACCTATCTCTTCACAAGCTTCTAGTGCCCATAGAGATTCTCGGCTCCGGTTCAAACATGGCATTGACTCGCGGTGAATGCCTCGATCCTCGCACTGCTCTTGCAATGGATGGGTTCAGCCAGATTGAACATACGTCCGATCTAGGCCAACGACTTCTTCGGCGCCGCGAGCGTTGCTGGATTGCCTTGTTCGTTCTTGAGAGAGGCATGTCGCTAGCACGCGGCCGCCCTTACACTGTTCCGATTACTCGAATCATCAAGGACTGTGATCAGTGGCACAGATCCAGTATCGCAGACCCCATGGATGGCCACCTTGTATCGATGGCCGTCCTTCGACGAGACCTCGACGGCTTGCTCGCCACAGTCCGCGCCTTGTGTGATGGATCGCAAGGCATATCCACGGATGGAGGGCTCATTGCGCAGTCCATTCAGAGCGCCATCGAGAGATTCTTCGACCAGTGGCTTACCGAATGGGGCTTCTCCATCGGCACTGGTCCCCAGCGACGTCTGCCTCCCTATGTCGAGATCCTCGTCACTCATACCCGGCTGTCGACCTATGGTGGCGTAATCAATCATCCGACAGCCCCCATGGAAGTCCGACAGTTCTTCCGCACAGCAGGCCTATCATCTGCCGTGACAGTGATGCGTGCAGCCATCCAGGGAGAGGCTCAGTTGCAGTCGATCCCCAACAACACTACAATCATGGTCTCATTCGCCGCTTGCTTTGCGCTGACTCTGAGTGCCTATGCAACGGGCAGCTCGAACCTAGCGCCGAGTATCAGGAACCTCATCGAAGAGACAGCAGACGTTTTGGAACGCATTGGATCAGCCACAAACCACAGAAATGGCCTGTCTACCTTGTACGGAAAGTATCTTCGACACATTGTAAAACAGGCCGCCGTAGCTACCGATGGTCAGCCCCAAGCTGCCATGCATCATGAGGCAGCCCCTCGACGCGCCAGTCAACTCAGCTCGCCATCCTCCGCTGTCGCGGCATCACCTCACATCAACTCAATGGGGCTGCCAGTCTCACAGCCCCCTTACATGGAGTCCCAGCTATGGCCAGGGACTCTCCAGTTCTCAACCATGTCCGACGACCAGATTGCCGAAGTCCTCAACCAACCCGGTAACGAGTTCGACCCCTCGTTCGCAGGTTTGTCCTGGGACGATATGAACAATTTCGACTGGCTGAGCTGGCCTAATCTGACGGAATTTGGTTTCTAAATCTATAGCTCGCGCCTAGGATTCAGGCGTATCAAGCTTTCATTGTCTCCACTGGGGCCGCAAGTTGCCATTGGGTCAACTTCCTCAGCTGCTCCATGAACACAAACGTCAACACGGTGTTTGGCCTAAGAAACACGATTAGCCAATGCTTCCACATCTCCCATCTTCCATTCGACTCACGTCAGTCTTAGCCACGCCGGCGTCCACCCCTTCATGAGGAACCTAGGGCCCTCTTCCCGGAGACCAGTCCGCACAATCTGAAGCAAGGACTGCGACACGATCAGCATCACGCCTCATTACAAGTATATAGAGTCAGTCTCACGTTTCCGCCAGGCCCGCTCGCGGCGGCGCTCTGGATTCTACTCTTCAGCACATCAGCCGGAGCGCAAATAGTTGTCGCCGCAGTTCCGGCAAAGAGGGATGCCACGGCGTGGGATTTGATATCGTCCTTCATTTCCGTCTTTGCCAATAGGTATCGTTTCGCGGTCGAGTATCTGTCTGTTTTTAGCTCTGTATTTGCCAGCCCACCGCTCACGGTCGTCCGCTCGTTTAGTACTCACGTGGCGATTTGTCCCACGTCTACATGTTGTTAGCTCAAATCCACACACTCATTTGGCTCGAATATCGTGAACTTACTCATAAGAACGCTTCGTACGACATTGGCCGAGATACCTCTGCCAAATGTCGCGATCCCCTCTTCCCTTCCGATCCGGTATAGACCCTCGAGGGCATTTGAGTACCTGAATCTTTCACTAGCGGTCTTTGCGCCATCGGCGCACATCCTAACTAGCACAACCTGCCGTCTCATCAGCTACGCAACTTGAGACATCCACAGGCGTAATTACTGACCTCGGCCGGATTGCCAACAAGCCCAGCCATACCACCGGCCAATCCGGCGCACGTTATTGTCATAGCTGTTGATAGCTTCTCCTTCCCCGTGTATTGTTTCGCTTGTTGCGCAAAGTAGTTATAAAGACCGAATCGAGCGGTCGAGTATGTCGTTTGTCGAAAGATGGAGGCAGAAAGACCGGACCACAGAGAGAAGATTCCTGTCACCAGTCAGCGATTCAGTCTTCTCCATCATCAATGGGAACCCGCCATCTCTTGCAGCGAAGCGGTACATTGCCCGGAACATGGACTCCCTTGATTTCAACACCTGCATGCGACTACCCCAGTCTCAGTCAGCCTTTGCTGGTTGTTAGGGATTCACCAAAACTCACTATTTTGTTTGGTCGAGGGGGTGAGCTATAATCACGCTGTCAGCGCACTGAGACATTGCGGGCACTTGAAGTCGAAACCTACTAAAACAGACAGCCATCGAGGCCGCTGCGCCTCTACAGTCGTCAAGTTAGTCATGTTTCTGAGATGATAGCTACATGTAGGCTGTGAACGTACCCAAGCCAGAACGGCTCCTTTTGCTTATTACTTGACATCGTGAGAATGCGATACTTGGACCCAAATAACTTCCGCGTCCATTTCCAGGAAATGCGATCCGCGGATATGCTCTTTTGATAAATAGCACCAATACCATGTCATCACAGCCCCTGTCTTAGTCCATCCCACGCGATAGCACAGCCCAAAGATACGCGCCGGCCTCTCATCCATCCTCCGAAGCCCACGGAAACCAAAAGTAGCCCCGGCGACCCCTCGGCAACTCGGCGCAATGTTGGTCGCAAAGACCCACGGCCGACCTCGCTGACATCACATGGGAGCTCGCGCCATCGGGAACACTTCTGAGTCCGAGTCGCCGGCGCATCTTTTGTCTTCCGACCGCGGAACCTCCCCCACCAGTTCCGTCCTAGAACCAAACAAAACCACTTTACCACCCGCAATCATCTTCTGACCTTCCCGATGGATGATGCGAATGCGAGTAAACCGCAACAAACCGACAATCGCAAAGAAGAAAACAACATGTCGAAGCTCTCCCCGTCTCTGAAGGCTCTCATCAACGCGCCCTTTGCGCGCCCGGGGCAGGCTGCCGCGCCGTCGCATATTCGCGAAGTTTACCAGACGATCGCAAAGGGTGCCGCGGAGAAGAACGTCGGCGCAAAGCCGTGGCTTGCCATCTCGGTATGTCACCGCATCATAGACCCCAATTGAACTTTTCAATTGAGTTTCTTGCACATGGAGGGATCCCCGACTAACGTAGCATCCTAGGCCGCGACGACATTCACCCTTAATTCCCCCGAGTCTCTTGAATCCCTCTACAGCGTCGCGTCCAACAGCGGCCGCCCCGACAAGCGCGAAACAGCCGAGTTCATCCGCGAGATCGGGTTGAAGTGCATCAGCTTCAACGGCATCCCGCGCACTATCAACTGCCTGAATGCATTCTATGCCAGCCTCCCGAAAGACGTTACCGCGCAACTGGAGACGAAGCCGACACGCGCACCCACGGCTGAGAACCTCGGCGAGATCACAGCGCGCGGCCAGGGCCTCTGGGACTCAGTATACGCACCGTTTAAAGTCAAGCTCTACGAGAAGCTTGCGCAGTCGCATCCCGACCTGCCAGTTCACATTCTCAACAGCCACTACGCAGGTCTGCTGTCTGATCCCAAGGAGCGAGGAGGTTTGGCGACCACTGGCCGAGTCTTGACTTCTATTGTCGCTATTTCATGCTTGAGAGCGCAGACAGGAGTCGGCCCGCAAGTTTTGTCGCATGTCTTTGGATTGAGGAAGGCTTTCGAGGACGGCACGTTCAAGGCAGACAACCAGGAGGATATCGAGGGTGCTCAATGGCTGGCAAGTGATGAAGGCAGCGAGTGGATTTTGAAGTCGGTCGACAGCATTACAGAGGCCATCGGAGGCTCAAACTTTGCTCCAGCACGTCAGTCCAAGTTGTAAGGAAGAGGATTAAATATTGTAAAATAATCAGCGGGGGCTATAGACCCAAATGCGCTCTAGAATCATGTTATTGGATGTCTGTACGGAGCCTTAGAGTGAAGTAGCACATTCGAAAGGGATACAATCCCACCCCGAAGCATTTTCGGCGAATCATTGTCTGTGAACATGCAGGCAGTTCAGATGACACAAAAATCTCTAAGGTTGAGGCCAAACATTACCTCCAGTCTTTAGAGGCCTTCATCCGCTCGGCAAGTCTATTTTCGATGTCAAAAGTAGGATCTATCTAGATGAGAAGAAGAAATGGCCGTGTATATGTTGAATATGACAGTCAAATCCGTATTGGTTGAGCAAAACAAAAGAAAACTCCATCCAGAACCCAACCAAGGTCATGGCACAAAGGAAAGATTGAAGCCGTAGTAATATCGTGATCATTATACCACAGACCGTTTAGTATTGAGCCTGTAGAACTCTATATATCCCCAAACTGTTTTCTCCCTCGCGTGGCGTTCGTGAGGGTTTACAGGACCATCTTGAACTCGGGCTCTCTATCATCGCCCGTGCCGATGAACTGGTCGTACTTACCCGCAGCCTTGTCACGGTTGATCTTGGAACACCAAAGAACATTCAACAGTGTACTGCAAGGATTATCAGCGAGGGGGTTTCTGAGGATTGGATCGAGATAGACTTACGCAACCCAAGCATAGCAAAGAAGTCCCAAGATGATGGTATGGCCCTTGTGATAGTATGGACCCTGGGTACTGGGGTAAATGAAAGCTATTTTGAATGTCAGCGCAAGTTCTGAGTAAGGGGATGGCCAGGACTTACTCGCAACGAAGCCTCCACAGTTCGCGATCGCAAGTTGCAAAGCCGACGTGGTAGCGCGCTTGTAGTGTCCGGCGGAGTTGTTTGAGTTCCAACTCAAGACGCAGGGGACTGCACTATACATGCCAATTGCCATAAGACAGGTCATTACGAATCTTGTTTGGGGCGCGGTGACGTTGCCGATGACAGCATAGCCAATGATCGAAATCGGCAGGACGGCGAGCATGAGCGGACCGCGCACCCGGAGACGGTCCGACAAGAATGCAACAACAACTGGACGTCAAGTAAGAGAATATCCCGTACAAGCGCTGGGTGAATAGTACTTGCCGGTCACAGGAGTAGCAACAGCATAGGGAATGACAGACCACAGCTGGGACTGGTTGGCGTTAGACGCGATGTGGAGGTCATTGATGATGGTAGGGAGCTATGTTCAAGCGTGTCAACATATGTGAATCACTTTGAGGATCTAAAGGTATATGACTTACGAAGAGGCCAAAAGAGTACAGGCCAGAGAGGATTGCGAAGTAGGCAGTTGAACTCAGCCAGACTTGGAGGTTGAGAACGCCGCGACCAACTTCCGACCATCGAAATTTCTCCTCTCGCTCACTAGCCAGACTAAGGGGTTTGTTAGCGACCAATTAAAATAGCCGAGAAGCAGCGTCTCTTACTTGAACCTGTTCCCAGCGTGACCTTGAAGTCTGATCAAGGCCCATTCCCGCTCTTCGGGTGTCAGAATCTTTGCAGTTGCGAGGTTATTCGGGAGACCGAAAGCAGCGATGGTTCCACACAAAACGGTCTTCATCCAATGTTAGCTTAGCTAAACTTTGATTGAATGCAACAGAAAACTCACGATGAGGCCTTCGATGATGAAAATCCATCTCCAACCCTCAAGATTTCCCCTCGGGCCGATGGCAGAAAGTCCTCTAGCAAGAAGGCCACCAAACGCGCCTGCATCAATATGTTAGTGGGTTCCTGAAGGAGTAGATGTGTAGGCAGAGATGACCAACCCGACAAGGACGCTGCGGTGTAGAAAATGCCGATTCTAAGAGCGAGCTCTCCGCGGGTGTAAAGACCGGACAGGTACAGAACCATTCCAGGTAGCAGTCCTCCTTCGCACATCCCGAGAACGGCACGAACGGCGACAAAACTTCCGTAACTACGGACGAAACCGAGGCACATGGTAACGATACCCCATGCGATGGTCAGGAACGGGAGCCATATTCTTGGCGAGACCTTCTTCAGGACGAGATTGCTTGGCAGTTCGCTAGGCATGCATTAGCGGTTGGTGCGTGGAGACAGGGCGTCCATTCACAAAGTCGCAGTGACTTTGGCCGACAGAAATAACATGCCTGGCAATGTAAGTCGCGTAGAAGACAGCCAAGCCCTGGTTGTATTGGATATTGTTGATGCCAAGGTCTTCTTCGAGACCAATGATCTTCGCGTTGCCGACGTTGGTTCGATCGAGAAAGGAGCACAGGAAAAGCAAGGCCAGAAGAGGCAGGACCCTGGTAGTCACAAACATGTTAGTCGGTGTTCATCCCATCACGGTTCGTTGATAGAGTTCTGCTTGCCTTGTATCGACTTTGAAGAGCAAGGTCCTCGTCAGATGAGCTTGACGCTCCGCGTCAGCAGCCACCTGGCTTTCGGTGTGCTCGACCTTCGGCATGTCGTACTCCTTAGAGTTACGAGTCATCTTGTTGATCAACTGGATGAAATTGGCAAAGTCTTTAAACCAGGATGCAAGGCCGTATCGCTCTCAGTACAAACGAACCAGCGAGAAACAAAGACGACGAGAACCTCAACAATGTGCCAAGCATAGGCAAGTCTTGGGGACCCTCCCCCGTTTTTGAAGTCCATCTTCCCCAGACCCCAAATCTGCGGGGGCGGACGGACCCTACGGTAACGCGAACTATGCTTACCATCCCCAACCCTTCCTTACTATCCCCAGATTATCCATCTAGGAAGGTAGATCAAGCTAGCCGGTAGCCGTATCGTGCCAATGAAAGGGGCTTTGTTTGACTCGCTGACCCGGAGCCTACTTCTGACCGCCGAGAACCCCAACAAATGCCGGGGATAACCCCGCTCTGCAGACGTCAGCGACCTTCGGGCCCTCCCCCTCATGCCGAACCCCCGGTCAGCGCGAAGTTGGAGACGGGATGGCGTCGGCGTGCAGAAGAACGCCCGATCGGCTCCGCCCAGGAGCTCGTCAAAAAGATGAGGTCGCGCCCACCTAACCCGAACGTAGAAATGCCACCGACAATCGGACTTGGATCTTTTCTTATCTGTCGTTCATGCAGCTGGTGTCTCACTGTCGCAAGGTTGAGATTTCGTTGAGAACAGAAACACCGATTCAAAATGCCTTCACTTACACGTCAATTGCGCCCAAGGGTGGTTGTCCGCGCCACGGCCGCTTTCTCTGCGGTACCATCTGTTTGCGCGCAACCTCAGCGCTTCCCCCGAGCAAAGGCTATTGGAGCCGTAAGCTGTCGAGCTCTTGCGACAACATCAATTCGAAGATCTGCGAAGGCGCCGAGCGTCAAAAGAGGCGGATCGAAGCTCTATGCTTCTGCGGATGAAGCTGTCGCGGACATCAAGAGCGGATCAACGATTCTCAGTTCTGGCTTCGGACTTTGCGGTGTTGCTGGTAGGTGCCAGCGTAATGAATCGCTTGTTTGGCATTGCTGACATGAATAAAAGACACTCTGATTGCCGCGCTGAATCGCAGGGGACCGGAGAACCTTCACTCTTTGACAGCAGTCTCGAATAATGCTGGAATCGAGGGTAAAGGTGGCTTGGCTATCCTCACAAAGTCTGGTCAAGTCAACAACCTCATTCTATCATTTCTTGGAGCCAACAAGGCTCTTGAAAAGGCGTACTTGACAGGAAAGATTGGCATCGAGCTTTGCCCCCAGGGCACCCTCGCTGAGAGAATCCGTGCTGGTGGTGCTGGCATTCCCGCATTCTTCACACCCACTGGTGCACGTAGGTCTACCAGGGCGACGCCTGTTTGGTCATATAACTGACTCTTCTAGACTCGCTGGTCCAGACTGGTGACATTCCCGTTAGACTTGATGCGTCAGGCGCCGTTAAGGAGCGTGGCAGGACACGAGAGACCAGGGAATTCAATGGCAAGACTTACCTTATGGAGACTGCTCTGACTGGAGACGTCGCCATTTTGAGGGCATGGAAGGCCGACACTGCTGGAAACTGCGTCTTCAGGTACGTTTTGTGAATTCAACTGTAGGAAACTAGAGCTAACCTTAGCAACCTGCAGATACACCACCAAGGCGTTTGGACCCATAATGGCAAAGGCCGCGACCGTCACTATCGTCGAAGCAGAGCACATCGTTGAAGCTGGCGAGATCGATGCCAACGACGTCGACCTCCCCGGTATTTTCGTCGACCGAATCGTCCCCGCGACTGCCGAGAAGAACATTGAGATCCTGAAGCTGAGAGCTGCGGATGGTGAGGGCGAGGACCTGTCTAAGGCCAAGAACGAGGCCCAGGAACGCCGCAACCGCATCGCCAGGCGAGCGGCTAAGGAGCTGAAGGAAGGTTTCTACGTCAACCTCGGTGTTGGTGAGTGAGCCTGCACGCCGAACCATGAAAGGTGTCGCTGACAATCGCAGGCATTCCAACTCTCGCTCCCTCTTTCCTGCCTGCTGAGCGCAAGGTCTGGATTCAGTCCGAGAACGGTATTCTGGGCATGGGTCCCTACCCCACGAAAGACGAGGTCGACCCGTAAGTGGCGTCATTCTGAACAACAGTGGACCAAGGCTGACATCATTGAAAGTGACATCGTCAACGCCGGTAAGGAGACCGTCACCCTCGTCCCCGGAGCCTCAACGTTTGACAGCGCCGAGTCTTTCGGCATGATCCGTGGCGGCCACGTGGATGTCTCCATTCTCGGAGCGCTGCAGGTCAGCGCCATTGGTGACTTGGCCAACTACATGATCCCCGGAAAGGTGTTCAAGGGCATGGGCGGCGCCATGGACTTGGTTTCCAACCCGGATAACACCAAGATCGTTGTCGCGACAGAGCATGTTGCCAAGGATGGCTCTTCGAAGATCGTGCAGGACTGCAGCCTGCCTCTGACCGGTGCTCGCGTGGTTAGCACTATTATTACCGATTTGGTGAGTCGCGATTGGAGATGTCGTGCCGTGAACATTTGCTAATGTATCTTAAGTGTGTTTTTGAGGTCGATCGCAAGAATGGCGGATTGACTCTGACTGAAGTCGCGCCGGGCGTCGACGTCGAGGAGGTACGCGCGAAGACGGATGCTTCGTTCAAGATTGCAAAGAACCTAGAGACGATGGAGTGAGTAGTGATTGTATAAAAATGCTAGATATTATTTGAGATAACGTGGTTGATAAGCGAGGCGATCAGACAAGCGAGGCGATCACCCGACCGGGCAAACCAGACTTCCACCTTTACATACACATCACGCCACACCTAGCAATGTCCCTTGCGAACAAAGAAGCTCAATTGAACTTGGCTATTCAGGCAATCAAACGAGCTAATAATCTTAGCATAAGAGCTGCATCCCGGATCTACTCAGTGCCCTATTCAACGTTACGCGACCGAATCGAGGGAAAGATGTCACGACGCGACATAATGCCGAACTCGC
>VYYT01000260.1:0-39777 GCA_032988895.1 Colletotrichum kahawae | reverse complement strand
TTTGAGGGCCTTTTATAGTGGTTACGATAAATCAGAAGACATTGACGTTCGAAGTCGTGAGCCCGAAATTGCCCGTTTTCGGCTGATCGGTTATGGGGGGTGATCGGTTAAGTGGGGTGGGGTCTTACTAGGTAGGAAACATGCTCTGAAGCGGCGTGCAACGCGCCAGCGCAGAACCAAGGATCAAACGCCAGACACCAGACGCACCCGCGACGAGACGAACCCTTTCTTCCTACAGCAGTAGCCAATCGCCAAACGTTCATGTCGCAAGTTAGATATGACCTTGGCGTGACCCTGGTCCACCATCCAGCAAGTACCGGAACGTCCGGCTTCATGCTGAGGAACCCAGGCACCTCCCCTGATTCCCCTTGCCATGAGTCCAGTCGTCCGCCTGCGGTGCCTGCTGGTTCCAAGACAGTGACATGTTGTGTCAGCGGCCAATAAACGGGACCAGACGCAAGAGGTAATCGGAAAAGACGCACTGTGAAGCAATGTTCCACGACCGTGGGACCGTGGCGATGGGCCTCTTGCTGTGCCTTTGCCCCGCGAGCCAGCGTCCAGATGCCATTTGGCAGACTGTCAGATAACGAACGTCATGTCCCTGCCAGCTGGCAGTGCCAAGCCTCGCTGGCGACGCGTTGTCGGTGAAATTCGCCAGGCCGGATGCCTCAAGTGTATCAAGATCAACTCAGCCACAGACAGAATGTGACACAAAAGGGGAGGGCAACCTAGTCAGTCACTCGCATTAAGGTCAATGACGGGAAAAGGTCAAATAGAAGCAACGGAAACCAACAGCGCTGAGCAGGGCTAGAGAATGGGGACCGAAAAAAAGGAAGATGAAGGAAAGAAAAAAAACCCACATCAGAGTCGGGTTCAAGGAATGTTCGACATGGGAGCGAGAGAGTGGCAAGTTGCCCGGCAAGTTGAGAGCACTACAACGACGACCTCACGGTGAGGTGACCTGGCAATGAAGGGAACGTCGGGCTGTTAGCCTCGGTAAGGTATCCTTCGCCAGTTTTCGGGCGTGACTACCTACAGAAGGTACCTACCTCTGACCAGCTGACTGTAAGGTACCTACCTTAGCAGAGGCACCTTATGTAGGTACCTAGATATGTACAGTGCTTGGTCATGAGCCGGTGGGGCCGGGCAAAAAAAAAAAAAAAAAGAAGCCAGTTCCCCATCGTTCCAGTTCCTTCAGGCTTTGCTGCCCTGTCATTCCCCCTGTCCAGGTCCGAGGCATCCCATGGACGAGATTGTGATTCCGGCCCACGCTTGTTGCTGCTGCCGTTGCCGCCTGCGCTGCCATCCCTGTCTTGCTAGCTGCAAAGTGTCTCCTTTCCTTCTTCCCCCCCCCCCCCCCTTCCTTGGTTTCTTCTCCCCTTTCCTCCCTTGTCTTCTGCCCCTCCCCTGCTGTCGCAGGACTCCAGTACTTAGCAGACGGGGACGCTGTTGTAAGCAGGATAAGCAGGAGACTTCCTACCCAGTTAGAGATAGCGGTGCGGAAGTGGGAGAGAAAGCAGGAAAAAAAAAAAGAAGGAAAAAAGGAGACACGCTGTGCACCTTCTGTTGCTCTGTGCCCCCTCTTCCTACAGCGTAGCACCGGTTTTCTACTGACCCAGCCTCCTCAAGCATCGTCATTGGTGATGCATCCATCCTCTCCGTGCCCTCTTCTTTTTTACCATCTCATTTTCCGTATCGCCCCCCCCCCCCTCCTTCTACGTATGCTATTTTCCAATCCCTCCCTTAGCCGCCCACAGTTTGTACTTCACCCCCTTTTGTGGCATAGTGGCGTGGGCGTGCTTGTGTAAAGGTACCTTGCCGTGCCTACCTTACCTCCTTAACTCCTGCTGCTACTGCCCCTACTGAGGTACCAGACTGCGCCGCACTTTCCAACTCGCACCTCCCAACCAGTACGCACCTTCCATCCACCACAGCCCGCGTTCCGTCACCCCTTTCTTTCCTCTCGACAACTTCTACCTTAATTCACCACACTCGTTCTGAGACGGCTGAGGAGGCAGTCGCGACATTAGGAAAACAAACCAAAACAAAAGTCAGTTTGCGCCTTGTCAATCGCTTCACCTCTCTACTACTCTTTGGCAGAGTCGGCCAAGCGTTCTGCCCTTCGACGCAATACACGCAAACCTCCCGACGCTGGCTCCCAACCCCCTTTGTTACTTCTTCCAACCAACCATCACCAAGCCAATCGCTTTATCTTGCTTCCATAGCCTCTCAGCATCCTCCGAGCCACGGCAAGTACTCGGCCCTTCAACTTGACTACTGTCGTTATCACCTTTTTTGCTGTGCCGGCCACATCAGTCCAGCCTCACAAAACCCGGCCTCTCGCTGATCTCTCACTACTCCCGCATCCAGCCTGATGAGTCTTTGACGGTCAGTTAGAACCCCCCTTGACGCGAACGCGAATTTTTCTTCCCACGACCCCAACCATCACGCCCACGCATTTGTCGACGCGTTTGACTGACCTGACATAGATAATTGCCTAAACAATGTCTGGATACCCAGCCGGCGGCGGCGGTGGTGGTGGCCACCACGATTACGACGACGGCTACGGTCAACAAGGCCGCGGTAACGGTGCCAATGGAACTCAGCAAACCGATTCGTACTACCAGGATGACCAGTACTACGACCAGAACGGCTACGATGATCGAGGACATCCCCAGGGCAATGACGGTTACTATGACGAGTCGTATGCACACATGTTCCTCCGCCGTTCTCGTCCTTTCAACTAACTAATTGATTCCCAGTGGTTACTACAACGCCGACCCGAACAACCCGTACCACCAGGAAGGTGGCTACTACGAAGGCCATGATCATTATCAAGATGACTACTACAACGGCAATGCCCAGGGTGGCTACTACGATCAGGATTACAACCAGGGCTATGGCTCTGGTGCTCGCCGCCACGGCTCTGAAGACGAATCCGAGACGTTCAGCGATTTTACGATGAGATCCGACATGGCCAGAGCTGCAGACATGGACTACTATGGCCGCGGTGACGAGCGATACAACAGCTACGACCAGGGCGGCGCTCGTGGCTTTCGGCCCCCGTCCTCCCAGATCTCGTACGGCGGAAATCGTTCTTCCGGCGCTTCGACCCCCAACTACGGTATGGACTACGCAAACATGATGTCTGCCGCATCCCGAGAGCCATACCCAGCCTGGACGTCGGATGCCCAGATTCCCCTCTCCAAGGAGGAGGTTGAGGATATCTTCCTCGACCTGACCTCCAAATTTGGGTTCCAGCGTGACAGTATGCGAAATATGTATGACCATCTCATGACGCTTCTGGACTCCAGAGCCTCCCGCATGACTCCAAACCAGGCTTTGTTATCCCTTCATGCCGACTACATTGGAGGTGACAACGCAAACTACCGCAAGTGGTATTTTGCCGCCCATCTGGACCTGGACGATGCCGTCGGTTTCGCAAACATGAAGAAGGGCAAGGGCCTGAAGCGAAAGGCAAAGAAGAACAAGAAGAAGGGCGAAGCTGATAACGAGGCTGAAGCTCTGGAGGATCTCGAGGGCGACAACAGTCTGGAGGCTGCCGAGTACCGCTGGAAAACTCGCATGAACCGCATGTCCCAGCACGATCGTGTGCGCCAGCTTGCACTGTACCTGCTTTGCTGGGGTGAAGCAAACCAAGTCCGATACATGGCAGAATGTCTCTGCTTCATCTTCAAGTGCGCCGACGACTACCTCAACTCACCCGCATGCCAGAACCTGGTCGAACCTGTGGAGGAGTTCACTTTCCTCAACAACGTCATCACCCCTATCTACCAGTTTTGTAGAGATCAGGGTTACGAAATCTCTGACGGAGTCTACGTTCGTCGTGAGCGCGACCACAACCAAATCATTGGCTACGATGATTGCAACCAGCTGTTCTGGTACCCTGAAGGCATTGAAAGGATCGTTCTTGGTGATAAGACACGTTTGGTTGACATCCCCCCTGCCGAGCGGTATCTAAAGTTTCAGGACATCAACTGGAAGAAGTGCTTCTTCAAGACCTACAAGGAGACTCGTTCTTGGTTCCACTTGCTTGTTAACTTCAACCGCATTTGGATTATCCACTTGACCATGTTTTGGTTCTACACCTCCTCCAACGCCCCCAGTCTGATTGTCGGATCTTCGTACGAGCAGCAGGTCAACCAGCAGCCTTCAACTGCCAGACAATTCTCCATCGTTGCCCTCGGTGGTACCATTGCTGCTCTCATTCAAGTACTGGCCACTCTCGCAGAGTGGGCTTACGTCCCTCGTCGCTGGGCTGGCGCGCAGCACTTGACGAAACGCTTGCTCTTCCTCATTCTGATTCTGGTTATCAACGTGGCGCCCTTCGTCTACGTCTTCTTCATTCCCAACCCGAACGAAGAGATTGCGAAGATTCTTGCGATTGTGCAGTTCGTTATTGCGCTCCTCACCTTTCTTTTCTATTCGATCATGCCTCTGGGCGGTCTCTTTGGAAGCTACCTCACCAAGAACTCTCGCAAGTACGTGGCCAGTCAGACTTTCACAGCTAGCTACCCGCGCTTGGCTGGCAACGACATGGCCATGTCCTACGGTCTTTGGGCCTGCGTCTTCGGAGCCAAGTTTGGAGAGTCGTATGTCTACTTGACTCTCTCTTTCCGAGATCCCATTCGATACCTGACTATTATGCAAATCGACTGCTTGGGAGACAAGATCTTTGGCGACATCTTGTGCAAGAAGCAACCGTTCATTCTCTTGGCTCTGATGACTTTTACTGATCTGATCTTCTTCTTCCTCGACACCTACCTGTGGTACGTTTTGGTCAACGCCATATTCTCCATTGCCAGGTCATTCTACATTGGTTCATCGATCTGGACTCCGTGGAGAAACATCTTCTCTCGCCTTCCCAAGCGCATATACTCCAAGATCCTTGCAACCACAGACATGGAGATCAAGTACAAACCGAAGGTTCTTATCTCCCAGGTCTGGAACGCCATCGTCATCTCCATGTATCGAGAGCACCTCCTGGCCATCGACCACGTCCAGAAGCTTCTTTACCATCAGGTGCCTTCCGAGCAGGAGGGCAAGAGGACTTTGAGGGCCCCGACTTTCTTCGTTTCCCAGGAAGATCACTCGTTCAAGACAGAGTTCTTCCCCACTAACAGCGAGGCCGAACGTCGTCTGTCCTTCTTCGCTCAATCCCTATCCACGCCCATCCCTGAGCCGCTTCCTGTCGACAACATGCCGACTTTCACCGTCATGATTCCTCACTACAGTGAGAAGATTCTTCTTTCTCTCCGTGAGATCATTCGTGAGGATGAGCCATACTCCCGCGTGACCCTTCTCGAATACCTCAAGCAATTGCACCCTCATGAGTGGGATTGCTTCGTCAAGGACACCAAGATTCTCGCCGATGAGACTTCTCAATTCAACGGCGACGGCGAAACCAACGAGAAGAATGAGAAGGATACCGCCAAGAGCAAGATCGATGACCTGCCCTTTTACTGCATTGGTTTCAAGTCTTCTGCGCCGGAGTACACCCTCCGAACTCGCATTTGGGCCTCTCTTCGCTTCCAGACGCTCTACCGCACAATCTCCGGCTTCATGAACTATAGCAGAGCCATCAAGCTTTTGTACCGTGTCGAGAACCCTGAGGTTGTTCAGATGTTCGGAGGCAACTCTGACAAGCTCGAGCGGGAGTTGGAGCGCATGGCCCGCCGCAAGTTCAAGCTGTGTGTTTCCATGCAACGTTTCGCCAAGTTCAAGAAGGAGGAAATGGAGAACGCTGAGTTCCTCCTTCGCGCGTACCCCGACCTTCAGATCGCCTATCTCGACGAGGAGCCTCCCGTTGCTGAGGGCGAGGAGCCGCGTCTGTACTCTGCCCTCATTGATGGACACTCAGAAGTAATGGAGAACGGCATGCGCAAGCCCAAATTCCGAATTCAACTCTCTGGAAACCCCATCTTGGGAGACGGCAAATCCGACAATCAAAATCACTCCCTCATCTTCTACCGTGGTGAATACATCCAGCTTATCGATGCCAACCAAGACAACTACCTCGAGGAGTGTCTCAAGATCCGCAGTGTTCTCGCCGAATTCGAAGAGATGAAAACGGACAACGTCAGCCCTTATACCCCTGGTGTCAAGAACAAGGTTACTGCTCCCGTTGCTATCCTTGGAGCTCGCGAGTACATCTTTTCGGAGAACATCGGCATCCTCGGAGATGTTGCTGCCGGAAAGGAACAGACATTCGGTACACTCTTTGCCCGTACTTTGGCCCAGATCGGCGGTAAGCTGCATTATGGTCATCCCGATTTCCTCAATGGTATCTTCATGACGACTCGTGGTGGCGTCTCAAAGGCCCAGAAGGGCTTGCACCTGAACGAGGATATCTACGCTGGTATGAACGCACTTTTGCGTGGTGGCAGAATCAAGCACTGCGAGTACTACCAATGTGGCAAGGGTCGTGATTTGGGTTTCGGCTCGATTCTCAACTTCACCACGAAGATCGGAACCGGTATGGGCGAGCAGATGCTCTCTCGCGAATATTATTACCTCGGAACCCAGCTCCCTCTCGACCGCTTCTTGTCCTTCTACTACGCCCATCCCGGTTTCCATCTCAACAACATGTTCATCATGCTTTCCGTCCAGATGTTCATGATCTGTTTGCTCAGCTTGGGAGCCCTCCGCCACGAGACAATCAAATGCGATTACAACCGCGATGTTCCCATCACCGACCCTCTCTTCCCCACCGGCTGCCAGAACACGGACGCTCTCATGGATTGGGTGTACCGCTGTATCCTGTCAATTATTTTCGTGCTGCTCTTGGCTTTCGTACCCCTGGTCGTACAAGAGCTGACGGAAAGAGGATTCTGGCGCGCGGGCAAGCGTCTTGCCAAGCAATTTCTTTCGCTCTCGCCATTCTTTGAGGTCTTCGTTTGCCAAATTTATGCCAATTCGGTACAGCAGGATCTCTCGTTTGGCGGTGCTCGCTATATCGGTACCGGTCGTGGCTTTGCTACTGCCCGTATTCCTTTCGGTGTACTCTACTCCCGCTTCGCCGGCCCGTCCATCTACTTCGGATCCCGTTTGTTGATGATGCTTCTTTTTGCCACTGTCACCATCTGGCAAGCTGCGCTCGTCTATTTCTGGATCTCCCTACTCGCACTGGTCATCTCTCCGTTCTTGTACAACCCCCATCAGTTTGCATGGAGCGATTTCTTCATCGACTACCGCGATTTTCTCCGATGGCTGTCGCGTGGTAACTCGCGCTCTCACGCCTCTTCGTGGATCGCCTTCTGTCGCCTTTCTCGTACCCGTATTACAGGTTACAAGCGCAAGGCTCTGGGTGACCCATCTGCCAAGATGTCGTCTGATGTATCCCGTGCGGCGATTACGAATCTCTTCTGGGGCGAGATCTTGACTCCTCTCCTTCTCGTGGCAGTCACGGTCATCCCATACTTGTACATCAACGCGCAAACCGGTGTCACCACGGACAATAACCCTGGCAAGTCCATCTTCCCCACCAACTCCCTCATCAGAGTAGGTGTCGTGGCCCTTGCCCCAGTCGCTATCAACGCTGGTGCGCTGATGGTCTTCTTCTTCATGGCTTGCTTCATGGGTCCTCTCCTGAGCATGTGCTGTAAGAAGTTCGGAAGTGTCCTCGCGGCCATCGCTCACGGTATCGCCGTCATTGTGCTTCTCGTCTTCTTCGAGGTTATGTTCCTCTTGGAGTCTTTCAACTTCGCGCGAACCCTTCTTGGCATGATCGCCGTAGTGGCCATCCAGCGTTTCCTCTTCAAGCTCATCATCTCTCTGAGCTTGACGCGCGAGATGAAGACGGATCAGGCCAACATTGCATTCTGGACGGGCAAGTGGTACTCTATGGGATGGCACACAGTTTCGCAGCCTGCGCGTGAGTTCCTCTGCAAGATTACGGAGTTAAGCATGTTCGCTGCCGACTTCGTGTTGGGCCACTTCTTGTTGTTCATCATGCTGCCGGTGATTTTGATACCCAAGATCGACATGCTGCACTCCATGATGCTCTTCTGGCTTCGCCCTGGGTAAGTGTTTTACTTAGTCATCTCAATACTCCCCGTTGCTAATAATCTTTTCTACAGCCGTCAGATCCGCCCGCCAATTTACTCGATGAAGCAGTCCAAGCTGAGGCGCAAGCGTGTCTTCCGATACGCTATTCTCTACTTCACTCTGTTCATCGTTTTCATGGCGCTCATGATTGGTCCCGCCGTCGCAGGAGACATGATCCCCACGTCATTCTTGTCCTCTCTAAGCGGCAAAGACCTGGCGCTGGTGCAGCCTAACTACGAGAAGGACAATACGCGCAACGAGACGGAAACTGGTACGGGCGCTGCGGACTACTCTGGAGCTGGCCTCACCGTCTCTACGGCATCCAGAAAGGCAACGGCCACCAAGCGTTCCGAGAGAGTTCGCTTATTTTAATAGGGATTGTACCATGTGATGAATAGGAATCCGCAAGGAAGCGTCGCTGCAGAGTAGGGAACCAAGACTAGAAGGCGGAGGTTGGGACCCGAGCAGCATTGACGGATTTTTAATGTCCATTGTCTGGCGTGTTTTTGTGTCTTTCCACAGTTACCTGTCGTTTTTCCTTTTCTTCTTCTTTTTGTCGGGGCAGGGAATATGGCTGGCATGGGATCACAGCTTTTAGACCTGCAAATTAAGTATATCGTCAATTACCTAGAATAAGACTGGACGGGCGTATAATCAAGTTACGTTGTGTTCAGCATCATGCCCCTGTGTCTCTTTGAATGACATTTGAGATTGTGAATTCAATTGCTGATTGCTGCTGCGGCATTCGTTAGATGTAGTATATGAGCAAAGGTCAATGGTTGAGCTAGTTGGCAAAGAAGGCTCTAGTAAATGAGCTTTGGGGATTGGGTCACCAGCAATGATGAGTCGTCAATAGCTTAGATTGCGTGGGCGACTGTGACCTTGACTTTGCGATCCTCGCCCCTGAAAATCAAGAGCGGGGCTGCCCAATGAGAGGGAAGCGTTAGAATTTTTGGCCAGGGGCGCGTACGCTCGGGGAACCACCGCGTCACAGGCCTTGTCACTCGTGCACCTGAGAAGAGCTCACGGGCCTCAGGCAATGCCCTTGCTCGTCCTTGCTAACGAGAGAACTGAGAACACCTCAGCGGCAGAAACCTGGTCTGTTAAAATTCGCATGTGCGTTGCTGCCAGTCACCCATCGTCCGCGACACTTGCCTCGCGGCTGTATTACTAAGGTAGCAGCACCCCGAACTCGAGGCACGAGGCACCTAAAAGGCTAAGTCGACCGCACCACGGATTGTCTGTCACCTTGGGTACCTGCCCACCTGGCTTGCCGCGAACTTTTGCGGCACATATCGACCCTTCCGCCAACACCATCCTGTCGTTCTTGCCTACAAACCCCGCAGAGACCAGCTACCCTCTGTCCGCTTGCTCCCGTCGCCGCGCTGCATACCACCACTAGATTCGGGTGTCTTCGTACCGTCGTCCGCCGTGTCTCGTCCTCCCGATCTGCCCGTCGTTCCACCCCAGAACAACGCCAACGCCCATCATGGACGCCAGCGAAGTCCAGGCGATGGTGACCGACTGGCTGCGCGATGCCTCCGCCGCCTTCCAGAAGGTCCCTGGATCTGCTGTCCTGATCCGCTACATCCAGTCCAGCTACCAAAATGATCCCATCCGCTCCGGCATCGAATTAGTTCTCTTTATCTTCTTCGTTCGCTACCTCCTCTCGCCCTCCTACTCCACTCAGAAGCAGAACTTCATCAAGCTGCGAGACGACGTTTGTGGCGCCCACTCCACTCTAGCAACTGTGTTACATGCGTCTGGCTGACCTGGTGTTTAGGAAATTGACGAGTTAGTCGACGACTGGACTCCCGAGCCCTTGGTTCCTCCTCAGAGTGCGCTCGAGGAGATGGAAAGCGAGCGCCTGCCCGTCATTATTGGGTTTGCGAACACCTCCCTTTGAGACAGAGGCAGATCGATGTTTCTAACGAGCCTCAGACCTACCGGACCCAAGACCAAACTGGCAAGCGGCCGCACAGTGACGAACCTCGCTTCCTACAACTTCTACAACTTCAATGCGAATGAACAAATCAAGGACAAAGCCATTCAGACGCTGCGCACCTATGGAGTCGGTCCTTGCGGCCCTCCCCAGTTCTATGGCACCCAGGACGTGCACATGAAGACCGAGGCAGACATCGCGGCATACCTTGGTACGGAGGCTTGTATCGTCTATGCTCAAGCCTTCTCTACCATCTCCAGCGTTATCCCGGCGTTTTGCAAACGTGGCGATATCATCGTGGCTGACCGAGCTGTCAACTACTCCATTCGGAAGGGCCTTGAAGCATCCAGGAGTACCATCAAGTGGTACGCACATGGCGACATGGATGACTTAGAACGTGTCATGCAGAAGGTCGTCAAGGACCAGAGAGGCAAGAAGTTGACGCGCAGATTCATCGTGACCGAGGGTCTGTTCGAGACGACCGGTGACCATGCTGACCTCCCCAGACTTGTGAGTTCCTTGGCCGGGTCTTGGTTGTCGCGATACGCAGGCTAACAGAGTGGATGTAGGTCGCTTTGAAGGAGAAATACAAATTCCGCATCATCTTGGATGAGACATGGTCGTTTGGCGTCTTGGGCCGGACTGGCCGTGGCCTCACCGAGGCACAGAACGTCGACCCGTCTCAGGTAGACATGATTGCAGGTTCTCTTGCTGGCCCTTTGTGCGCTGGCGGTGGTTTTTGCGCGGGGGCCAAGGACGTTGTTGAACACCAGCGCCTTACTGCGGCGTCTTACACGTTCTCGGCCGCCCTGCCTGCTATGTTGGCCGTGACAGCGAGTGAGACTCTCAGCGTGCTGCAGTCTAACCCGGATATCCTCACGCAGTGTCGTGACAACATCAAGGCTATGAGAGCACAGCTAGACCCACGCAGCGATTGGGTCTTGTGCACAAGCTCGCCCGAGAACCCAATCATGCTTCTAGTGCTTAAGCCTGAAGTTGCTGCGGCCCGAAAGCTCACGAGGGAGGACCAGGAGCGTCTCTTACAGGAATGCGTTGATGAGGTGAGTTGTTGTCTCAAGGCTGTCTGCTACCTCGACACAACGCTAACACGAACCTTTGCGGCTTGCAAGGCACTTGCGAATGGTGTTCTGATCACGCGACTCAAAAGCATGGCCATTGCCAACAACCTAGACCCCAAGGACAACAGCTGGAACATCCAGCCGGCGCTCAAGGTCTGCGTTACATCGGGACTTCCAAAGAAGGACATTGAGAAGGCGGGCGTCACGATTCGACATGCAATTACGAAGGTCATGACGCGAAAGTCGAGCTCCAAATCATCATAGAACCATCAGCACAAAGACGACCTCGAGCATTTGGAGTGATATGTGTTGGAATGCACCGCGTCGAATGAGCGTGAGGCAGCTCATTTGATCCGAGCCTCTTCATTAGGTTTCGCTGAGCTTGGTTGGAATGGACATAGAGAGGACGCAGGCCGAGCGTCGTTGTACACTTCCCTTTCACTGTTCTCAAGGCCGAGGCTTGAATTCACGAGAAGCGGGTTCCCGGATATCCCGCATCAGACTATTTCATGTAATGAAAAGGATATACTAATAGTTGATAGCAATACAGCATACAAGCTGTCCGTTTGCGACATAGCTGTTGAAATGAGACATGCTTGTGAAAAAAAAGAAGGGGGGGCCAAGACGTTGCGGTGCGTCTGGCGATGCAGGCAGACACATAGGAGAGGACGTCTGACCCACGCAACGTTCTAGACTCAATGACTGATGATGGTATCGGTCGTTCTTATCGATCAAAACCCCACGATACGGGACAGCAGCTGGCTGCATCCCTCTGTGGTCCTGGTCATCGGGTTGGTCTCTCATTCGTGGCAGTCCTGTAGCTACTCGGAAAGCCGGGATGGGAGGCGTCTCGGTCAAAGCAGAGGTCGGGCTTGGAGCTGCGAGCGCGACAGCTCCTTTTTCCTCGAGAATTATCACTCATCTGCGCTCAGTACATCCTGCCTCAATGTGCTGACTTCCAGGCGCATGCGCAGCTTCATTCTCTCCCCGGCCTTGGTCTAATTGTAACCATTGCAGACGAAGCACCGCAACATCACTCATTCAGTAAAGGGAACCAGCCAATAAACATCACCCATTCGCACACCATATATGTGCATCATCTCAAACCACTTCTCAGTATGCTCTTCGCTGCAAGTGCCTGTGCGTCATACAATTATAAAGCATTCATTTCCACGGATGCAAGTGGATGATGACGTTTCAAGCATGCCGGCATGTTCGTGTAGGCAACCCAACCTAACCTCCATCTGCCCGTGGCATAGGATATTGCCAAGGCTTTCATTCTTGGGCGCAGATTTACCTCAGTCTCATATCTGTCGTTTTTGTACATGCGTCAAGTTTGGGGTTGAGACCGGTCTACGATCTTGATTGTCTCAGCCAACTGAACCGCCGGATAATGCCAAACAACCCAAGTTACCAAGGTGAGCCCCATGACTGAGCTTTTGTTCTCCCTCTGCACAATGTCCAATTGTCTTGTTCCCTTTCTTCGTTTGCTCCGGAGTTCCTGCACTGCACCGCACTTGCAGGCATGACCAGCATTCCTTCCCCAGTCGATCGTCTCCCTCCATTCCCTCCTTCCGGCCCGACCCCCATGACCTTCATCTACCGCCGTTCCTGCATCTCTTGGTATTTGCCAAGACCCAAGAGTGGCCCTCCAACCGCTCGAGTTGCTCACCGCTGGCCGGCAAGCTTTACCTGGCTGCGGGATATTTGACTGTCACGCCGCCACCTTTGGCTGGTCATTTTCCTATTTCTTTACCTCAACCTCGTCCCTATCGCCGCTCGCTGCCGTCGACCTCGTGCTGCCCAAGCTGTACCTACAGCATTTCGTTCCTTTCAGCCCATGTTGGCTTGTTTCCCAGTCACTCCTTCAGAACTATACAATTCTTGGCCTTCCTTCACCTCGATCAACTTACCTCGAACCAGATCAGAAACGCTCCTTTCAAAATCGAAGACGGCTTTCCTCCTGATCTATATAAGTCCGCTCGACTTGGGAATCGTTCTCTGAGCATCTTAGCTGAGGACTCTGACTCCAAATCCGCCAAGTCCAAAAAAAAAAAAAAGATGAAGTCCGCAGGCGTTTCATCAGTTGCGCTCTTTGTCTTGATCGGCTTGTCCAGCGCTCATCCTCAGGGTAAGGGTCATGTCATACTTGTTCGTCCCAACGGTGCTGACATGCACGTCCAGGCACTAGAGATGTCAAAGGAGCCACACAGCCCGGTAGGATTGTCGTCACCGAGACATCGCTGAAGGAAGCCACCGAGGCTCCTCAAGTCGTCGTCTATGTCAATGAAGAGGGTACTCCCTTGACAACAACTACTGAAACAGTTCGGTTCGTACCTGCCAGCAGGGCACTTGATCATGGGACGAAACCCGGAGGTCTTGAGACTCGCTCAGGTGCGGCTTCCCCTGAAGCTTTCCACTCTAGCCACGTTCCAGGATATCCGAAGACGCCTCTTTCCTCTTCACTTCCACTCTCGCCGCCCTCATCCTCATCTCCATCGGCGTCTGCCTCGGCAAGTCTCTACGGCATCGCCTATGCGCCCTACACAGCGTCAAGTGATTGCAAGTCAGCGGCTCAAGTTGCGGCTGACTTTGCTGAACTAAAGGGCAAATACTCGGTCGTTCGCACGTATGGTACCGATTGCGAGCAGATTACGAAAGCGCTTCCAGCGGCCAAGCATACTGGTCTCAAGCTTATTCTAGGCCTCTTTGATATTGGCCCCATTGAAGATCAGGTTCAGGCGATTATCACGGCCGTCGCCGGTGACTGGTCTTCTATTGACACCGTCAGTGTTGGCAATGAGCTAGTAAACAGCGGCAAGGCCACTGCCGAGCAGGTCATCACAGCCATGACGAAGGCGCGGACACTTCTCCGAGCGGCGGGGTACGCTGGGCCCGTTGTCACTGTCGACACCTTTATGGCAGTATTGACCAATCCATCGCTGTGCGACGCGTCAGACTACTGTGCAATGAACATCCACCCTTTCTTCGACAAGAACACTGCGGCCAGGGATGCTGGACTTTTTGTGACCAGAATAGTGAGCCAGGTGCAGGCGAAGCTCTCGGACCGGAACAAGCGCGTTGTCTGCACAGAGATTGGTTGGCCGTGGCAAGGAGACAGCAACGGCGCTGCGGTGCCTGGCGTCAGTGAGCAGAGGCTGGCTGTTGATTCAATCAAGGAGGCGTTTGCAAGCCACCCAGGGGATGTCATTCTCTTCTCGGCCTTCAACGATCTGTGGAAACACTCTGATGCCAGCACTTTCCACGCAGAGAAATACTGGGGAATCGGGGGAGGCTTGTCTGGTTCTAGTAAATAAGTCGAGCCACTCGTCTGGCTCTGACTGCGGGCAAGCCAGTGACGACGAAAAGAGGATCGGCTGGGCTGATGGCGATTGATCAACTTTCTAGTATATATATTCTTCCATTTTCATATCCGAACAGAAGTATCTGGTGAGTGATGTCGGAGCAAATCTTGCTCAGGCGCTCTTGAGCAACGCGGCTTAATTCCGGATTGGGAGTAAATGGGACGACGAAAACGCGCTATTGTGGATCCGCCCGGAGATGTTCCTCGCATGATTTGCGCCATGGTGTGGTGGTGATGGCCTGACGGGCTGCTGAGAGTTCCGAGAACCCTTCTGCCATTATGTTCAAAAGATTGGCCTACCACACGTGGGTATTGGCCGTATGATGGCACCCAAGGTGACCCAAGCTTATGCAAGGTACCTCAATATCTATCTGGCCTGCCACGTTCGCCGACGCATCATCTATGCCAGCAATATGCGGTGAATGGCGGCCACGAAATACCGCCTTGATCCCACCCATCCATCACTTTCCGAGCTCTAGACTCCTAATGTCTTATTTTACTTCCGTTTTTAATTTTTATTTATTGCATGGAAGAAAAGAAACCACAACTTAGCTCTTCCCCCACCACCCTCCCTCTCCCATCAAAAAGCTACCCTTGCCGACCTGTCTTGTCAATCGTGCACGTTCGTTCAATTGGTTTCGAAACTCTGCTCGCGCAGCCCGCCACCATTAGTCCTTTCCCCCTTCACGCATCACTCATGTCTGGCGGCTCGACAGTAGCTTCGAAGATCACAATGGTTGGCTCTGCCACCGCCGGAGGTGCCGCCGCGGGCGAGGCCAATCGGGAAACCCCCACAAAGGAAAGGGAATGCCCGATCATGTCTCGACGCCAGGTCGAGGGCCTGATTGCCCAGGGACGCACCATCACAATCGTCGACCATTTTGTTCTTCGGCTCGATGGATGGTTGGCCTACCATCCTGGCGGTGATAAGGCCATTCACCACATGGTCGGTCGAGATGCCACCGACGAGGTTACAGTGTATGTTCATCCCGTATAGAGCTCTCTTGCATGGTCTTACCTTTGAGGCTGGTGTAAACTGACGCATACCTCTCCAACAGGTTGCACTCACCCGAAGCGAAAGCGCAAATGAAGCGGTATCGAATTGGTAGAATTGAGGGGCATTGGCGGAACTTTGTCCCTCCCATTCAGGGTGGCAAGTTCAGAACTTTGGAGGAAGGCGGCCCAGAAATCGGCGATGTGGAGGAAGACGTCTCGTTACGCTTCTTCGGCCCCTCGTCTCCCAGCGACGTCAGCTCGCGGGAGGCTTCCCCGGTCTTTGATACCATCGACAGCAGCGTGCGGCAACGACGAGGTGCAGCTCAGAGCCCGAGCTCTGTGTCATCGGCAACTTCGGACTGCGGAGACGATGGAGATATGGACGGCACTGCGTTTCTAGATTCGGAGACTCGCAAGAAAATCAACCTCGATCTTGACAAATACCCACCCCTCGACGACGAGACCCAGACCGAGATCGTCCGCAAGTACAGACTGCTGGATCAGCGCATCAAGGATGAAGGTCTTTACGATTGTGACTATCGTGCCTACGCCATCGAAATGACCCGCTATACGCTCCTGTTCGTTGGCATGCTGACCTTCTTGCGTTGGGGCTGGTACGTCCCGAGCGCGGCCTGTCTAGGATGCTTCTGGCACCAGCTTGTATTTTCCGCTCATGATGCTGGTCATATGGGCATCACGCACAACTTCCACATCGATACATGTATCGGCATATTCATTGCCGACTTCATGGGTGGCCTTTCCATTGGCTGGTGGAAGCGAAATCATAATGTCCATCACATCGTTACCAACTCGCCCGAACACGACCCGGATATTGAACATATGCCTTTCTTTGCCGTATCCCACCGCTTCCTCGGCAATCTGACGTCGTCCTACTACGAGCGCATGATGACATACGACGCTGCGGCCAAATTCTTCCTATCGATGCAGTCGTACCTCTATTACCCGATCATGTGCTTCGGCCGTTTCAACCTTTACAGGCTCTCCTGGGACCATTTGATTTTCAGACGCAGTCCCAAGAAAGGCATTGCCTGGTGGCATCACTGGCTTGAGGTGGCTGGACAGGTTTTCTTCTGGGCCTGGTTCGGCTACGGTGTCGTATACAAGTCTATCCCTAACAACTGGGACCGATTCGTCTTTGTGATGGTAAGCCACATTCTGCAGTCACCGCTGCACTGCCAAATTACGCTATCACACTTCGCTATGAGCACCGCCGATCTGGGCCCCCACGAGTCGTTCCCCCAGAAGATGCTGCGGACGACCATGGACGTCGATTGCCCGTCGTGGCTGGACTTTTTTCACGGCGGGCTGCAGTTCCAGGTCGTTCATCACATGTACCCTCGCATTCCGCGCCATAACCTGCGCAAGACGCAGAGATTGGTGCAGGAATTCTGCAACGATGTGGGTATTCCTTATGCCCTGTACGGCTTCGTAGATGGTAACAAGGATGTCATCGGTCGCCTGGCTGAGGTGTCCCAGCAAGCTGCTATACTGGCGAAGTGTCAAAAGGCTGTGGTCAAGAATGGTGATATCCTCCGTGGACACCACTAACAGACTGCCCGTATGACTCTGGCCCCTCACTCCCCCAGCCGACATGTACATACAATTGGGTTGGCGCAGCTACGACCGGTGTGGGATTTAAATGAACGAGAGACGCATGTACGCAGAGCCTGTATCACCCAGCTAGATCGGTTATAATGTCTAGAACGAGATCGATCCGATATGTGTGACTGTATCGATGTTGCATGGCATGGGATTAATCCTCCGATCCGATTCGCTACACCTGTCGGAGGCGGCCCACTCCTCCGCCGCACCCACATGAGCGTGCATCATCTTCAACCGGAGTGCGTGTTGTTCGTTTCTTTTCCCGGGCGACGACAGCGTTGGCGTTAGGACAGCAAGCAAGTTCTTCGACCTGCAATCGTTAAGGTGAAAGCTTCTGTCTTATCTTGCGTGGCCAATGACAACTTGGCTAGATGACACGGCGGTGAACTCAGCACCATGATGAACCCACGCTTTTGTCCCTCGCTCAGACGGCACGCATGTGTTCCGTTCTTCTCGCTCCGTTCAGCTATGTTTGGAGCGAGACTGAGTACAATCATTCTCTCCCAAACCCTGGTTGGCTCCGAGGCCCCCGATACTAGCCTCCACACACACGCACAAACGCCCGCGCAAAAGCAGATCATCGATCCGCGGGTGCGATCCGATGCGATGTATGCACGATGAACTTGAGGTCGCACAGGAACCACACGAAGTACCTCTTAAATTTGGAGGAAAGGAGGCAGGGAGGTTAACAATGGAGAAGGGAGGGAGGCAGGATCCAAGAGTACTACTAAAAGCAGTGTGGTAGAGAAACTGCACAAAGGGGTCTCAGTCTCTGAAGAACAACCCTTTCCTATGGCCTGAGCCATACAGCTGAGCTACCGGCACGAGACATGAATTATGGACAGACAGACAAGGGCCGTCGATTATGATCCCCGCTCAGGCCCTGGTCCTGTTCTCCACCATCCCACAATGGTACCAGAGAGAAGCAGACGGCGGATGAAACGGGGCCGACGGTTTGTCCACCGTTCAGGGGCCCCATGAGAATGACCAGAGGTTGAGCCGCGAGTGACGGGCGATGGCCACAACTGGCCATCTTGTCATCGCCGTAAGCAGTGTACCCCGAGATCTCTTGGCTGCAGTCACGTTGACGCACCTCATCGGAGGGATGCGGAACAGCCAGCCGTAGGGAGGGCACCTGGAAACTGTCTCGAATCCGCCGAACGTCTGATGTCTTCCATGTTACGAGATACTGCCAAAGCCCGTTAGGGAATCGGCCTCCTGGGGGACTCCTTTGCCCCTCACTGGCAGCCGAACACCTTCCCATCCCCCAAGGGACAGTGTTGGAAGGCGTCACCGTCCGGGGTACCGGCCGCCGGCGATCATCTCTTATAGGCCAGGGTCCAGTCCCATTGCCTGGATGCCGATTTCGAGACAACATGAGGAACAGGGGTTGGGACTGGCAGGAGCTACACCGTGTCCAAGCCCGTTGCCTCAGACCCCTACCATCCAAAAAGGACTTCCCGGACATGTGTCGTGCATCTGGCCCCGGATACTCAAGCCTGCTCTTGCTCTGGGAGATCAAGTAGGCGCGTTGCTGTTGGCTAGAGATCGAACAGGATGAAGATTCCCCGGTATGCCATGAGCAGAGCCTGGTCACGAGAATGGATCTAGTCAGATACATGTTGCTGGAAAAGTATAAAGGACTGAGCCCTCTAGGGCAAGTTCAAGACGAAATCACGGCTCCAAATACTACTCTTCCTATACTTCGAAACAACAGTACACCTGTCGATGTTAAGGTCTCTGAAGCAAACGAACACAGTTCTGCCCTGTGCTTTTTTTTAATCGTTTCTTAGTCCAAAGATTTGCCCTCGAAGAGATAAAAAAGACGAGCCCCTTGATCTGTGGCTCTGAGATCAAGCTTGGTCAATTCTTCGCCTCCGAGCCGAAATTCTCGAAAGACTACGGATAGTGCCTTGAGCTTCTGTCAAGCCTCAACGATGGGAAAGAGCAAGATGGACGACGCAGCGGCTGCACGTATCCGCAAAGCCCGCGGTGACAAAGTAAATTCCCCGAGAATTTTGTGCAATGAGGTAGACTTCCTCAAGGACAGACAGCTAAACATGGCAGGATGACTTCGCTAAGCGAGCCACCATGGCAGCCCAGGCCAATAGAGACAGGGAGGTATCAAGCAGAGAGCAGAAGGGTGGCTACTCGGGCAGTGGAAGCAAACAGGAAGGGGTAAGAAAGAAATGAAGGTTTTTCTAAAGCCCCAGCCTCGTCAGAGCAGGCAGGGTAAGGTATACCATCAGGATACAGTGATGTTAGATTGAAATGCAATTTATAAGACCCGTCCCAAGTCCAGGTCTCTCGAGAGGAAATTAATGGCTGAACAATAATCAAGCAGAGGTCTTTCAGAAGGGAGGGGGTCGATGAAGGATACGGGAAAAGAAAATTGGGCAGGGCACGTTTGAGTGAGTGTCTCTGGTGGGTTGCACATTCCACGAGGGGTAGGGCGAAGAGGAGAAAAGAGATTACTGAACATACAGTTCACCGGTCTCAGTGATGGCTTGAGGGACTGATGGGAGAAGAGAGGAAAGAGGAGGATAGGTAAGGACAAAACCAGGGTTGCTCGAAAATGACTGGGACGACCCAAATGGCTGGAATTTCGGGGAGTCCAAATCGGACGTTAGTACGTAGCCAGGATCAGTGCTGTAAGATAAACTTACGGGATGCCGGGGTCCGTCAGATGGTAGACGTTTCCATTGGCTGGGAGGAAGAAGATCATACATAGTACGGGGACGTTGAAGGGGCGCCGGGCCCGGATAGCTGCCTAGTGTAGAACTGGCGGGATGAGGAGACGCCATTCAGACAACGTGTGATGGTGTGCGGGGCGCGGGTGAATGTGTGTTTGGTATTGCAGCCCGGAAGAGAAGTCTCTGGTCCCCGACTGCAAGACGAAGAAGCCGCCGTGGATATGACGGATGCTGTGTACGGGCGTAAGGCAGCGGGATTCCTCATGCGATTGAGAAGCCGTTGCCGACAGTTGGAAGCATCCTGACAGCAACGGCCCATTAAGACTAATAAAAACGCTTGGTGGGGTTGGGGCTTTGTGTTGTGAGGAAAAAGAAAGGTGCAAGGCCAATAAGGTGTCGCCTGCTTTGGTTCTGACGAAGCAGATACAGATGCGTGTGATGCTTAGGTGGATACCTCCCAAGCAATGGAAGCCCGGTACCTAGGTAGACACTAAATATGTAATTAAGCCGACCCCGATGGTCTGTATTCTTGGTGGCGTAGGTTCCTTAAGGTCGGGTATCTTACTCGGCTTAGTGACGCCACACACAACCGACCAGCAAACCCCCTGCACCGCACGGCTTCTGCACCCGCCTGTTTTCTGACGTCTTGCTGCTTGCCAGTCTACCTCACCTCACCCTTCTTACCTTGGGTACCTGCCTACTTGCTACCTCACCCCCGCCGAGCAGCACATCTTCTCCTTTGAGTCTGTGTTTACTCCTCCCCCCCGACTGATCTCTGCCGCCCCCCTCCACGCCCAGTCTAATCAGGACTCAGGTGTGAAGCCATCTGCAACTCCGGTCCAGAGCCGGGCCCCCTCCAGAGCCACAGTCAGAGCCTGATCGCATTGCGTTTGCCAGCCTAATCCACCGCTGTAGTCCTACCCGACCGACTCTCATCCAACTTTGCTGCCCCGGGACATGTCACTACTGTAGTCTCTCGCCGTATCCGTACCTCTTTCCCGCACCAGTAATCATGGATGTCGGTATACAGCGAGCCCTGAATGACAAACTTTACGACAAACGGAAAGTTGGAGCACTTGAGTATGCAAACCCTCCCCTAAACAGGACCCGGCCTCCATCTTCTCCTTGTCGCCATCTACCATGACCCCCCGCCCCTGTTAGCTGACATCCCACTCTCTCTAGACTCGAGCGCGTCATTCGGGAGTTGGTTGTCACCAGAGACTATTCGAGAGTGCAAGCCATCCTGGAGCAGCTATGCAATGAGTTTGCTTACGCTGTTCACCAACCTCATGCCAGAAACGGAGGCCTGATCGGCCTGGCTGCCGCTGCCATCGCACTTGGTCCTGTATGCCTGCCCCCCTCCCAACCTGAACTCTTATCCCTAGTCGCGATACATTCATTCAACTAACCTTGGTATAGGAACTACCACGATATTTGGAAAAGATAGTGCCTCCAGTCTTGGCATGCTTTACGGACCAAGATGCTAGGGTGAGGTACTACGCCTGCGAGGCCATGTACAACATTGCCAAGGTAGCCAAAGGGGAGATCTTGATATACTTTAACGATATATTCGACGCCCTCTGCAAGGTATTGCCCCCGCCCAGCTCATTCATTGCCGCACTATCATTGGGCTGGTATTGTTTTGTCGTGAGCTTGCAATCTGACATGAGTTTCGCGGTTCTTAGCTTGGAGCAGACTCAGAGTTATCCGTCAAGAACGGCGCTGAGCTGCTCGACAGACTCATCAAGGACATTGTTTCCGAGTCAGCTGCATCCTATGTGTCCGTCTTGGAAGGAGAGTTGAGCCAGGAATTCACCGACAAAGCAGACGCTAAGGATCGCCCTCCTCCGCCGACCGCCTTCTCCTTACGCCGCTTCATCCCTCTTCTCCAGGAACGTGTCTGGGTCATCAATCCCTTTACTCGCCAATTCCTTGTTGGCTGGATCACACTGCTTGATTCTATCCCCGACCTGGAGCTGGTGACATTCCTACCCGACTTCCTAGGCGGTTTACTCAAGTTCCTGAGTGATCCCAATCGAGACGTTCACGTCGCCACCCAGTCTTGTCTAGACAAGTTTCTCAGCGAGATCAAAAGGATCTCGAGAGTTAAGAAGGGCATCGCAGAGAGCAAAAAGTCCCGAGAGGGCGGGAAACGCAAACGTGAGGAGTCTGTCGACTCGGGGAGTGTTCAAATTGAGCCCGAAGACGGGGATGAAACCTCTTCACAAAGCGATGATGAGGGCAGTGGCGAGGAGGACTGGATACCAGGTCAAGATGTCCAAATCAACTATCGAAAGATCCTTGAGATCCTTACAGCTACGCTCGATTCACCCCTCGGTTTGTCTACCATCTCGTCCCTTGGAAAATCGTCCATTCACACTAATCCATCCAATAGAGGAAGATTCCCTGCTGGAATCTCTGCGCTGGATTGTCGAGTTTTTGGACATTTGCCCCGAGGAGGTGTTGCCCTTTACCCCCAAGGTCCTGGCTCATATGCTTCCTGCTATGGCCAGCGGCGTCGAATCCATTCGCCAGGCTGCCGCCCGTGTCAACGCCGGCCTGATGGACTATGTTGTTTCGCTATCAGACGAGCCCGGAATCGGGGGGCTTTCCCACTCTTACACTCGAATTCCTCTTTCCAGTGAGCGCCAAGATGGGGCGTGTAGTGCACGTGCTTCTCTTTCTAGCTCTCGGGATTTGGAAATGAGAAGCCCGACTCCTGCTCAGGGACATAACCGGTCCCTCTCAACACCAAACCCACCATCTTCGACCGCTCATCCCCAGGTTGACTTAGATTATGCCGCAGCTGTCAACGCGCTCACGTTGCTATTCCTCAATGACCATGAGGCAACCCGAGTTGCCGCGCTAACGTGGCTGATCATGCTCCACAGGAAGGCGCCTCGAAAAGTGCTCGCCTTCAATGATGGAACCTTTCCGGCGTTGCTCAAGACACTTTCAGACCCAGCTGAGGCAGTGGTAACCAAGGACCTACAACTGTTGTCGCAAATATCTCGCAACAGCGAAGATGACTACTTTTCCAACTTTATGGTCAATCTGCTCCAGCTCTTTGCTACTGACAGAAAGTTGCTTGAGACTCGCGGAAACTTAATCATACGCCAGCTCTGTGTTAGCCTCAGCGCCGAGAGAATATACCGAACACTCGCCGATTGCATAGAAAAAGAGGAAGATGTGGAGTTTGCCAGCATCATGGTGCAGAACCTGAACAACAACCTCATCACGGCACCGGAGCTTTCGGAGCTTCGCAAGAGGCTTCGCAACTTGGAATCCAAGGTAAAACAGATCTTCCCCTTGAGGCTTCACCCTCGCTAGAGCGCTTACATAACAGTACCAGGATGGTCAGACCTTCTTCATCACCCTCTTCCGATCATGGTGTCATAATGCAGTTGCCACTTTCTCTTTGTGCCTCTTGGCCCAAGCCTATGAACAAGCGTACAATTTGCTTCAGATATTGTAAGCCCCGTACCGTCGAGCTGAGCACTCATGGAATGTCTTACTGACTATATCAGCGCCGAGTTGGAAATGACAGTGAACATTCTGATCCAGATCGATAAGCTGGTGCAGTTGATAGAGTCTCCTGTGTTCACCTGTGAGCGGCCGTTCACCCGTATTGATATGTCTGGTGGCTGATGATGTCAAGATCTTCGATTGCAGCTGCTGGAGCCAGAAAAATACCCCCATTTGTACAAATGCCTGTATGGACTTTTGATGCTCCTGCCACAATCCTCCGCCTTCGCCGCCCTGAAGAACCGTCTCAACAGTGTCAGCTCGATCGGCTACCTTCATATTGCACCCAAAGTGTCAGTATTTATGGCAATCCTCCCCACCACCAACCCATGACTACTTGTTGGCTTCGTCCGGCTTGCAAAAAGTAGCGGACTGCAGCTAACCGCGAGCCTACAGAAACCCCAGCCCTGCCACAAGCTCAAGCTACGACAGACCGAACAGGTTGAAAGGCCGGGAGGACGGCATCATCCGTTGGAATGAGCTGCTGGAGAAGTTCCGCAGTGTTCAGGAGCGGGCTCGACGGGCTCAGAGACACTCCGGGGACGTTGACGATAGTCGGGGCAGTCTTGGTTTGACAGACTTGCGCCTGGGAGAGGGAGCGGACATCAAGGGGGGCAAGGAAGCACGCAACCCAAGTGGACCACCAGTTCCAGTGAAGGACCCCGCACCTCCGGCCGCGCCGCCTGTGAAGCGAGCTGGTCTTGGAATGCGGGGGATAAGGAATTTGGGCGGTGCAGTTAGGGGTAAACGAGCTGGTTGAAATGTTGTTGTCCCTGACAAGCGAGTTTTGTCTTTAGCGCGTAGTACTTCTAGTACCCTAGTGATGCAAGCTGCAGCGTGTGATGTATGCTAGCTACAGTAGAGTATACTTTTCATCGGCCCTTGCGGGGACTCTCGCGTTCGACCAAGCCCTCAAAGATGGTTTCTCGGCGCTGGGCAATGGCACGGAGATCGGTGCGAAGATTTTCAAGCTGAAGTCGAGCCCTCTGGACGTCGTCTGGAAGGCTCGAAAATTGGGTAACGTGGGCGTCCAACCCTCTCTTCTGGGCCAAGAGCTCAAAGTACTTGCTTTCTTCCTGTACAATTTGCTCGATGGCGGGTTGGGCAGAGATGTGCGACTGGTTCGCACTTGACATTCGGTCCTTCAACTCGGGCAAACGAGCAGCCATGGCCTTGATTCTCCTTTGCATGTCCAAATTCTGGCGGGCAAGGTCGTTGGTGGGTTTGTAGTCGTCGCTGCGCAGCGTTTGCAGAAGCTCATCTGCATTAGTAGATTCTTGCTTGACGTACTTCATCAGTATGTGCACACGAACCCTCATTTGCTCGAGTTCAGACGCTCGGGCATGGAGATGTATCATGGACCGGCCGAGGGTTTCGGCGTCCGGGTATGCCACGGAAAGCTGGCATGAAAGGGTCGCCATGGAGTTGAGAGCAGTACTACCCTCTCGGGTGAGGTGATCCTGGACGGCAGTGAGAATCCTCTCGCGGGCGGTCGCCGTTGTGGGCAATTCAGAAAGACGCGCTTCGGGTTCATGGCAACCTGCGCTGAGTTGACGCAGAGCGGCAGCCTCAGCCCTAGAGACGAGTTCGCGTTCCTCATCCGCAGTCTCGTTCAGCGAGGCTAGGGCGAGGAGGGCTTTGAGGGTTTCTGGATTCCGCTCGAAAGGCGGGACTGCTCGGCCGTGGAATTTGGAGGTAAGCCAGCTGTCAACATAGTTCCAATCCTTAGCAGTAGAGGCAGCGATGCGTGCTATTGAGGGAGAAAAGATGGCAGTCGACGGTGGGAGGTGAGACATGCTGACACGCGGTCAAGTTGGGATGTTTTAGGCTGGTAGTCGGAAACAGCGGCGAAAGGTCGTATTTTTGTTGTTGTTGATTTGGCCTATCCTGCAAAAGGCCAGACCAGGAAGGTATAGAATTCCTTTGGGTCTGGTGGAGCCGGTGACAATACCAGATGCCGTGGCTTGTTCAAAAGTGGCTTGCGTACCGGTCAACGTCAAGGTCCGTAGCAAGCACCTGCTTCTTTACTACAGGGGACATTTGGGAAACCGAAAAACAAAAAAGGAGTGGTTGGGTGGCGAGAACCGGTTGGGAGGTTTCTAACGCAAGTAGTCTATTTACAGTGTGAGGTAGTGCATGTGCTCTGTACCTACGTACAGACAGAATGCGCGAAGGTGGGGCCGATCTGATCTGGACACTTTAATGTTCGCAGCCGCGAGCCGCATTGCTATTGACGGAAGAAGTCAGGTAATATTTTGGGTTGCATGGGCATAATCGGAATACTTGCGCCGTACCGACTTACCACCTACGTAGCAGTACGAAGTACAGTCACCTTAGTTCCTTAAGATGCAGGGGGGGGCTGTGCGACAAGGAGGTGAGAACCGTTAAGGACTACCTGCCCCACAGCCCATCTTCAGCACTATCATTTGTACCATCCATCAGATCGTGGCGCCTTCCAGGCGGTCTTTAAGGACAACTTTTCCAATTCGACCACAACACTCGTTACCTTCCCCCTCCATTTCTTTTTCTAGCCTATTGTCCTCGCTCGACTGTTTCCACCCGTCTCTCCTTTCCGCAACATATCTTTTCTCTATAGATCTCCTCGAGAATTTGCGGCTGCCTTTGGTTGCTCATCCCCGCCACCCGGCGTCAGCGATAGCCATGCACATGCACGTCCGCCTATGCGCTCTGGCTTTCGCAGTCACAACACTACTCTCTTCGCCAGCTGTCGCAATTTCAGCCGACGAAATCCCTTCTGACACCCCAGTCTCGTCTTTGCTATCCTATGCCCAAGCCCATCTTTCCAAGGGCCAGACGAGCGACGCCCTCGTCTACTACGATGCCGCTGTCGCTCGCGATCCCTCCAACTATTTAACCCTCTTCAAGCGCGCCACGACTTACCTCTCCCTCGGACGAACCAACCAGGCGACCGACGATTTCAATAAGGTCTTGGCACTCAAGCCCGGCTTCGAGGGCGCTCACGTTCAGTTGGCCAAGATCAAGTCCAAGGTTGCCGACTGGGATGGCGCAAGGGAACAGTATACTCTGGCAAACAAGGATGCCACCTCACCCGAGCTCGTCGCCATCGATGAGGCCAAGGGCGCTGCTCACCTCGCCGAGATAGCAGAGAAGAATGGTGATTGGGAGGCATGCATCGCTCATGCAGGCGAAGCCATTCTTATCGCGAACCGGGCTATCTCGCTCCGCGAGATGAGATCTCGCTGTCGTTTCCAGCGCGGTGAGGTCGAAGAGGGCATGAGTGATCTGCACCACGTCCTGCAGATGCGGCCTGGAGACATTTCACCGCATATCAAGATCTCCGCCATCACCTTCTATGGACTGGGCGACCTCCAGAACGGCTTAGCCCAGATCAGGAAGTGTCTACATTCCGACCCAGACTCCAAGCCTTGCAAAAGGCTCCTGAAGCAGCAAAAGGCCATCGACAAGACTTTGGCCAGGGTAACGAAGGCATTCGACAAGAACCAACCCATGACCGGAGTCAAGTTGTTGATCGACTCGGCCGATGAGACAGGTCTGATTACCGATATCAAGACCCAGGTTGAACAGCTTCGTGCGGATGGCACCATTCCCGCCGCTGCCCCCTCAAATCTGTACACCCGCGTGGTGGAAATGGCATGCCAGGGCTATTATGACGTAAGTAGTCAAAGGCTCAGAGGCTCTATGTGGACAGTGTTAACAGTCATTGCAGATGAACGGCAAGAAAGCTAAACAGTACTGCGATGACGCACTCGCACTCGACCCACAATCGTTTTACGGCCTTCTACACAAGGCCAAAGTATTGATGAACAAGGAAGAGTTCGAGGCTGCCATTAGGTCGTTAGAGGAGGCCAGCAATGCTAGGCCTGACAAAAACGACGTCATCCAGCCTCTGATGCAGAAGGCCCAGATCGCGCTCAAGCGCAGTCAAACCAAGGATTATTACAAGGTTCTAGGTGTTTCCCACGATGCTGATGAGCGTCAAATCAAGCAGGCTTACCGCAAGTTGTCCAAGCTTCACCACCCGGACAAGGCTGCCAAGCAGGGTCTCACCAAGGAGGAAGCCGAGAAGAAGATGGCGGCCATCAACGAGGCGTACGAGATCCTTAGCAACCCGGAGCTTCGCGAGCGCTTCGACCGCGGCGACGATCCCAATAATCAACAACAAGGCAGCCCCTTCCAAGGCAACCCCTTTGGCGGAGGCCATCCATTCATGTTCCAGCAGGGCGGGGGAGGAGGAAGTCAGCAATTCCATTTCAAGTTTGGTGGCGGCGGTGGCGGGTTCCCATTTTAGAGGGAGCTCGGTGGCATGGAAGGAGTTCATAGGTCCGGCCTGGAGTTCACGGGGCCTCTTTCATCAGTGACATATAACACACATCGCTTATTTGTATTGCCAGCAAGAGAGGCTGGTAATTAACTCGACCAGTCTCGGTCACTTCCTTGCATCCTCAAGACTGTTGTGCCAGCGGAACGTAGAACAAGAGTCTCCTCGAAAATATTGGCTCGCATGATACTTCAATGTCAGTAGTTAGCTAGCTGCTTGTCCATGTATCTATGAGTGAAGTATTCTTGCAGGTCCTGCGAGCGGGGCTTGGCTCCTGTCAAGGTGCAATGTATGACCGGGTCCTGGACAGTGTTTCGACATCCAACCTGTTGATATTTCATATAGCAGTCTTCATGCGGCTCCGCGTGCCGAAGCCACTTTCCAAGCAGAGCACGTAGTTAGCGTCGACTGAATGGTCAAATTGATCACATCTACGGCGCTTTCTCCCTGGCTAAGGGCGAATCGACAGATTGGCGACGGCACGCAGTGGGTGCGATGTATTGCGGTCAACGATTGCTTGAACAAGCTCAGCAAGTGCCTGCCGCAGAGTAAACTGGATTGCGAAGGCCAGTTGTCACAGTCTCGATCAGTGGGCAAAGTCAAGTTGGAGGAGAGTAAGAGATGATATTCCAGATGAACGTCTGCAAATCCATCCCTGAGGATACCACCTCCCGACAGGTGTCATTTTCCGACGCCAGCATGTTGAATATCTTGTGAATATATAGCAGTTTGCCAAACCACCGGTTCTCCAGCACCATATACAGCCCGCTTGCTTGCGAGTCGACCGACTATCAGCGCCATGTTAGAACACAAGCTGTTAATTTCCTTCTTTGGGGAGGAAGCTCTCGCTGGGAGTGGTATAATGTGCTCCTCCAGCATTCCGTTGCTGTAATTCCCGGCACCAGGCCAATTATTGCTCGGGTGTGGGAATCGATCCTGCCTTGCTCCGCCGTCTAAGATTTTACACTACCGCTCTAATCGGTCACAAAATTCGCCAACACCTCCTCTCTATGTGCACAGCAGCAAAGCGCTTCAAGGTGAGATATCGTTCCTTGCGATGAAGTAAGCCCTGTGGGAGAATATTGTTAGTTTCCGCCATCACTTCCAAACGTCCGTTCAATCAAAGAGAGTGAGCTTACTTGGAGGCTTCATAAGCAGACCAGCAAATGGCCGTGCTGGGCATGGTCGTCACTACACGGGGGCGCACACCCTTGAAGAATCCCCGGAAACCCTCTCGCTCGTACAGTAACCGGCACCCGGCCATGAAGCCGTTGACGTTTCTCAACGCCGGATCGGTTGCAGTTCCTCGCGTCTGCAACATGGTCTTGATCACATCCATGGGCGTGGTCAAGGCGGCGGCAAAGCCTCCAGCAACAGCGCCAGCCAGGCAATGCGTTGTCGGGTCGTACGTCTTGCTCGGGTTCATCGCCGTTGAAATGGACTCATAGGCGAGGAACTGCAGAGCAGTGAAGGGCACCGTCATCGAGAGGGTGGTCGGGTAGGAAACGTAGAAAGCTGCCAGTCCCTCGGTCTTGTAGACGTACTTAGCACAGTCCGTCATGGAGCGGTACATTTTGGCAGAGTCCTGGATCTGCATTCGCTGTTTTATGACTGGAGGCGCAAGTAAGTCGTCCGCGTTTAAAAGGGCAGGTGCTTCGCATGCTGCTTACCATCGAAGGGGTTCATAAGCGCATCGCTTGCTATAGTAGCACAAGCTCCACTAGTAGCTATCGCGCTGTATTAGCCGTATAGTTCGCTCGAAACGAGGGCCTGCGCAAAACAACTCACCAGCGGCAAGGGGATGGTGAACACCCGCCTGGTTGCCTCCCATGACATGCTTGACAGCCTCGTACGTAGCAAAGTAAACAGCATGGGCAGGTCCTGGTGCAATTAGTACGGGAACTTGAAGGTTTGAGGCCAGCTGGTGCAGGGCACTTACCAGCTCCAGCGACAACACTGGACATGCCTCTCCACAGGCTGAGGACTCCCTCTCGGCTAGCTATGCGGTATGTACCTTGGATGACACCATTGTAGACAGCTGAGGGATTCGGGTTGAGGACTTGCATTCGGGTCTGGGAACTCCGTATTAGCAGAGGGCAAGAATACGTGGGCAAAGGAAAGCGCTGCCAAACGTACCTTGATAGCATCAATAGGATACATGACAGTATGCTCCTACAAGTATTGAGAATCAGCTTCGAACCTTTAAGCAACCCATCGAGCCAGAGCGAAGCTGTATGAGATGGGACAAAACATACGGCTATGCCTGCGAACGCCCCGGCCGCCATATTTTGGACCAGGGAGAAGTTGGGAGGGAGCGATTCGTAGCTGTAGAATATTTGAAATCAGCGATCATAGCTGGTACCACAGCGGTGCAGCTGCAGGTTGAACGTTGGGAATAGGCTGGGCGGATGTGGGTGGATGGGCGAGAGGAGTGCGCACTCATATTCCTCGACGGGCTCTGCATTGGGCTGGGCCATTGCGGCCGCAGCGTCAGATGCTTCGCCGAAAGGCTTAGGCTGAAGAGCCGCCAGATTGACAGCTTGGGGGGGAGGCGACAGAGTTGTCGTGGGCGACAGCGACTGCGGTGGACTGAGCTCTCGTTGAGCTGTACTCAAAGATCGTGTTGTCGATTGTCTCGGTGTCCTTTTTTGGCCTGGAGGACTGAAGGGTTTGCGCGTAGGTGCGACAAGACAGATGCCGGGTCGGCCGGAGGGGTGCGAATGGTGTTCGGCGCGGGTGTAACCTCATGTAGTTCGAGGTGGTCACTGAGGGTAGCTCTTTGGCGAGCGGCGTAGTCGATGCAAATTGCGATACACGGTCGGCGAGGAAAATGCAGGAAGATAAAGTCGAGGTTGCAAGCGAGTCAAGGTTGACGGGATTGGTGAAGGGGCAAGAGGGCAGAGTGGTTTGGGGAGAAGGAAGAAAAAAAAAAGAAAAAAAAAAGAACACTAGCAGCTGCTATGTACCTGTAGGGGAAGACAGGCAAAACATATCTCGCTTAGTACTTTGGTGTGTTAAGATACCTTAGCTTCGGACTTTTGGTCCCAGTAGGTGGAAACAAACCTGGGTGCAATAAACCTACCTCGGGTCACCTGGTCAGGTATCTGTTAGGCCTGATGCTTTCTCCCTCTTACTCTTTTACCCTCCTTCACCTCTGCCTCTCCAGGTTATCACTGTACGCTGTCGGTATTGAGATGTACGTGTAGGAATGAGCGCTCATAGGCAACGAGTCTAGAAAGAGATACTGCCGGACGAAGGCTTGACCACATGGCCCGAAGGACCGAAAATTTTGTATCCCACTTCGTCCGGTGTCGACGGTGTCGAGCGGACGTCGGGGTTGTCTGCGGCTTCGGAGACAAAGGCCGGCTTTCTTCACCTCATTTATCCTTACAGGTACCTTAGCTTAAGAACCCCGGCTTGTTCCCTGAGGTAGACTTTCTCCTCCGGAAGCGCGGTATGCTTCGTAAACAGCACCGTCTAATGCACCAATTATATGGTTTGAGTGCATCATGGCTACTTTGAATGCAATATGTATGCACTCTGCGTCGTGTGTACTGAAACTCAATTGGGCACGCCAATGCCTTTCAGCCCGGGTGAAAGTTGTAACCTGAGTTGAGTGATGGAGTACTTAAGGGACCCCAGCTGCAGCACGTCCGCCAAAAGCTGAAATAAATGGGATGGGCTTCCATTGCATGGAAAGCTCAAATGGGATTGGCAAGTGGGTGAGGCCCCTCCCTCCCCAGTGCCTTTGGCAGTCCAGCTCCCCTCCCCCACTTCGCGCGCCGCAGCGAGTGTCCAGGCAGGGCACCCTTAGTACCCGGCACCATCAGCCTCGGAGCAACAGACGACCCGTCATCGACTGTGTGTGGTGCCCTGGTCAACTCAACGCCGAGGTGCCTGTCCATCTCGGTTTTTATTTTATCTAAACCATCTGATAAACCTGGGCAGAGAGAAAAATGACCCAGGCATCTGGAGGCCACCTGGGGCCCCTCCATCAGGAACATACCCCCAACCATAGGTACCGTAGTAAACCTGTCAAAAAATTGCCTAGGATCTCGAGGTCCGAGATCACACATTTTCATTCCTTTTTTCGATCCAGCACTGTCTGTAGTACTAAGTAGAACGGAGGGCTGGACGTTAATGTGCTACTCCGACGTCGGATTTCGTCTCTCGCCCTTCGTTGTTTTTTTCCCCCACCATCTGCCATCACCCATCGATGACATGACTAGCAATGCTTCTGTCGACTTAGTTCACAGGCCAGCTAATCATACCAAAACTTTAGCAACTTAGCGTAAGGTACGAGTTGATGATAATAGTCTTAGAGCTGACCACCCCATATGTAAAGGGCCTTCAAGAACTTCCCAATACGGTGGCCTTAAGGCCTTATGTTTGCTGGTAAATCCAACGCGTGGCCACCGCATCGGCTCAATTGTGTGACAAAAGTTCTGCTTATGCATGGCCTCTCTTGCCATTCATCTTGCCGTTTCTTAGCGATCGCCGCCCACTCCGATTTCGACGCCGGGTTCTTCGGAGTTACGACGTTCCCTCGTCAGCCCGACGTCGTTTCCAGAGAACGTCTCCGCCGTCCTTGTCCGCCGAGTCCCGACGCCATCGTTTGGCAACTCAATACCGGCCACACTGATCGGATCTTCAAGCCCAGAAGTCTTGCCTCTCACAGATCACTCCCCAGTCCTATTGATCATGCCAATGCCAGTACATCTAGGCTTCATAAGAATATCAATTTACGCCGAACCACTCGGTATTGTCTACCCGAATGCCCAAAGCCAACGCCAGGTTCTTGTTGCAGCAGGATCCTTTCCCGGCACTCCTTGACACATCATGTGATCATGCATGTGCATTCATGCACCTCGCACAAATCTTGTGAACCAGAACGCCACCAACCTGATATCCTTTCTTCAGGCAGTAATCTATACTTGCTGCATCTCAAAGTGCCCCACTTTGGCGATCTGTGCGGTGTGCCTGCTGAAATTGATAAATCAATCCCAAGACCCCAGCATCTTGCCCCCCAGTCTCTGCTGTCATGCTATTCTCCCGGCTCAACCCTTTTGGAGGCGATGTTTCCCAAACCGATTCCCCAAGGGGTCCAGCTCCCTCAAAACCTTCTTCCTCATCATACTGTCCTTGCGAATCCAATTGCTCGCCCATTTCAAGGCTATCTTCTGTCGTCTCCTCGATAATTCCTCCGCCCTGATATCCACCCCGACTCCCTCGGCTCCGATGGGTGCTTCGGGCGCCGAACCCCGCCGACGCCGGTTGATGATGTGGGTCAAGAAGCATCGACGCCATCGGCGACGGGGCTGTCAATGAAGGTCCAAACCGTGGCGTCCGGTTTTGTTGTCCCATACCACCTCCGGGTGCTCTGCTTCTTGCTATATCGTAACGTCCTACTCTGGAGCTTTGCATTTCGGCCGCTAAAGTGGGCGATTGGAGCCCAGGGAAGGCCGGCGGCGGGTGGAATGGATGCCGACTTCCAGGGGGAATGTGACCAGGAATGCCCGTCTTTGGATTGATCACATAGTTATCTAGGAATCCGTAGTAGGATGCCGCCATTTTTCCATGCTTGGTTGAGTAGTAGTCGTCGCGTACATCTCCGGTTGCCATCTGGAACTTGGCCCTCTCTGCACCCTTCTTGAAATCGAAGACGGCAAATGAGCATACATAGCCGACGCCATCCACATGTATCGTGAACTCTCGGAAGAAGTCGATGATTTGGTCGCTACACTTGGGTGCCGAGAAAATGAGGACCAGAGACGCCGTGAGTATACCGACAATCTCCTCGACCAATATCAATACCTTGAGCTTGTAAAGCTCTGAAAACTCTCTCTTGACTTCCGCGGTATGGAGTCGAGCTTCCCAGTGAGCTGGCATGTAGTGTATAAAGCTTATGACGTTGCGCAAGGCGTATTCCGGGTTGAAAACGGTAGTTTCCTCGGAGATCATGCCTCTCGCGGCCGCCCAGGCTGCAGCGAATACTCCAATGTAGAAGAGCGCCGACTTCCCGAACAGGAGTTCAAAGCCCAAAAAGTGTTCGGGCTCCAAGAATGACGCAATGGCTAGAACGGATGTGATCGCACCAGCAACAAAGGTTACCGATCTAGCAAACTGCTCCGTCAATCTCTTCGGGAACTGGTCAATATACGCATGGGCGGCCGGATACGACATATTGAGCCGTTCTTGAAACAAGTGTGGCAGTTCATTGAATTCCCTGAACTTCCATTCGGCAAGCGGTGTGTATCTCCTATGACTAAACGTTCCTGGGTCTTTTTGGTATTCCTGAGGGGGTTTTGATCAGCAGCTTTCTCAAATACGGATTGCATAGCTTACGTTGTAGTACGTCAAAGCATGTACGATGATGAGATAGGCAACCACGAATGGTCCTATCAACAAATTGATGAAGCCGGCGAACATGAGCCTAGTCTTCAGCATTGCGCTCAGCTGCCCTCGGCAATCTGCTTTGAGAAACTCCTGGTTGACCTGATTACTCTCGTCGAAGATAAAGCCCAAAATGCTGAAATGTAGGTTCCATTCTAGACTTCTCGAGAAGAACTGATGATTTCCCAAGAATGGGATGGGAAGCGTCAGGTCAAGCACGTCTTTGTTCATCATGGCTATCAAGTAGTTTTCTCTCCGCATAAGTCGATTAGCGATGTCGTGGGCGTCAAGCCGCTCTTTGGATTGGTTCCGTATCCAGCGCCGCTGTGACGGAGTAATATTTATTGCAGTCTTGGGATTCGCATCTCTCAGTGACATGACCCGCGAGACGATGTCTTGCCAAGAGACCGTCTGCATGTCTTCCTCGGGTATCTCGAGCAGATAGGTGTAAAAGTTGCGCATATTGCGCAGTCTCCGCAGATCAACAGTAAATTGGACGGCTTTCCAAATGAAGTAGAAGACATAAAGCCAAAGACCAAAATTCCAAAGGAACGACATTTTCCTGGTGCATTGCGGAATTACGATTTCGCTTAACGACTTTCTACTTCGGTCTGAGAGAAGTGAGTAGTCGACACATTGTGACATGAAGGTAAGGAACACGGCGAAGAAGGCAGATTCCCTACAAGTCTGTTAATGTTCAATCCCACAAAATTTGGTTTGCATGATAGATTTGATACTCACAGAAGGTGCAATGCTCGGGCACACACGATGCACCAGAAGCCGCTGCCTCGGTAGTATGAGTACACGTCTTGGATGAAGAAGTCGAGGTTCGACACGTTGACCCATCGCCAGAGTGCCTTTTCCCTCTCATTGCCTGGCGAAAGACCTCGCGCGATACGCCTAAGCTGCGGTTTGATGGGCTTAACGCTATCTGCCGGGTGCAGCCTCTGTTGGGCTTGGGCCGCCTCCCACTGGCCATGAGTACGTCGATCGGACGGACCAGGTATGGCTGGCTGCTTCGTCGAGGCTACAGGCTGTTTTCTGCGAATCAATTCTTTTCCACCCGCCTCCACCTCGTGCGGCTCGACGAGGAGAGAAGCGGGAACATCATTGTCCCCATCTTCTTCGTGGCCTAGCCATGTCGGTCCTGTGTCGCGTCGAGCTGCAGTTCGCCGCGAGTCTCGCGCGACGGTCTGTTGAGGGCTTCTGACGAGGTTGGCGTTGCCGTCGAGAGTTGTGCGGCTGTCGACGACGAGATCCTGTGCGTGATCAAGGTCATAGTCCAGGAATTGCTGCTTCAAATTCTCCTCGTCGACATCGACTCCGGCCTGATCTTCGACGTCAAGATCCTCGTCACGTCTGCCTCTCAACTCCTCATAAAATGATCTGGATCCTCTTGCAGGAGGACCCAGCCGGGAGAAGATGTTGGAAGCCATGCCGACTGTGTGTTGCAAGAAGAATTTCCGAGTGTTACTGACGGTGTGTACTCGTTACTCATGTTGTTTCGGAGAAGATGGCTTGGACACAGAGTTGGGGTCGACTGTTGAGAATAGGAGGATCGGTCTGGCAATGCTGTTAGAAACGAGTTAGCCAAGAAGACGAAGTGGCAGTTTAAGATAGGCTGACTGAAGGACGCCTGTCCTTCGTTTAGAAATAGTCATGTGGTCAGGTTCGGTGCGCGCAGGTGACCAAGCTCACGGAAGATGGGGATACCTTCTGGGCTATAGATGTTTGACAGCTTGTGCGGAGTCGCTTCTTTTGCGGGTGCTGGTGTTTGGGTTTGTGGCTAATGTTGAGATGATAGGTGCAGATGGCAGCCCCAAGTTCGATGGAGGCATCACAAGACGAGTATGAAGGCAAGCAAAGTAGTTGATTGCAAGTGAAGCATTCCGATGCGTGAGGCATGACCAACGATGCTTGAGAGGTGTTTGGGATCAGGCGCGTGCCTAGGCACGGAGGGTACCTAACTACCGCCTTGCCTTTCACCTTATCGGATAAGATAGGAAACATGGCATTCTTGGTAGGGATGGAGTACTTTATGACGTGGGCGTTTTGGGGTAGGGCGGGTAGGGCGGTGAGCTCTGGTAATGCCGTGCTTATTCCAGGCCGCCTTCCTTTCATGCCTACCTATTCCTTCCCTACCTTATCTAAGGTAAGGTATCCGTAGGTAGGTAGGTACCTTGAGCGTGGGCGGGGTGAAGGAAGTGAAGTTGTGCCCGATAGGTCTCCACACAGTGCTTACAGTTGCTCTGTGTGCACTGCAATATCCATCACACTACCTCTCCAACCTCCCTCGTTGATTACCTACCTTACCTACCTTACCTACCTACCTCGGTGCTCTAGGCAGTGGTGATTACCAGAAGCCACGTCCACTTACAGCCCTGCCTTTGCCTTTGCCAGGTCGGCGACATAGCATATTGCACAAACCGCAACTCGGCCTGCAAACTTTTCTTCTTCTCCTGGTCAACGACAGATTGATGGGGCGGTCCTAACAGCTTCCTCCACAGGACATGGCGTCGGCAAAAGCTCCAGTGTCCTTGAGACCGCTACCCGTGCGAGATGTGTCCAGTTCGGCCACTTCGTCTCAACATCCCCCCCCCACGCCCACATCGTTCAGAAGTCATAACCCGCTCTCTTCCAAACTAACAGCGGTTCTTTCAACCTCATACGCCGACTCAGAGTTTCGGGACGCTCTACATCTTCTCGACGGCAGGGGCCTGAAGAACACTCCCGAAACACGTCGGCAATTACGCCTAGAGCTGCAGAAAGAGGTCATTGACAGTAACGGTGAAATCGTATTTCAATTTGGTCACGTGGCAGACGTAAGTTTTCTCGACCACTCAGACTTGCCTAGCCCGTTCCCCTGATCACTCTTTCTAGCAACTTCGCCGCATAGGAGCTACCTTGGACAAGCTCAACAACAACTACCAGCATGTGAGAGGTCGCATCACCGCCGCGCACCAGGACACAGACCCTATCCTAGAAGAAGCCTCTTACTTGATTCGTCAGCGGGCTGAGGTTGATTCAAAACAACACCTACTGAAGACTCTGCGAAGCCACTTCATATTTTCCGACCATGAGGTTGCCTCTCTAACGTCAACTGCTGAGCCAGTAGATGACAGTTTTTTTACGGCTCTCACCAAGGCAAAACGCGTTAGCAAGGACTGCGAGATCTTGCTCGGCTTTGAGAAGCAAACGCTTGGTCTGGAGATCATGGACCAGACATCCAAGAATCTCAATCTCGCATTTCAAAAACTGTATAAATGGGTGCAGCGTGAGTTCAAAACGCTCAATCTCGAAAATCCGCAAATGAACTCATCTATTCGCCGCGCTATTCGAGTCCTGGCAGAACGACCGTCGCTTTTCCAGAATTGCCTAGACTTCTTTGCCGAAGCTAGAGAGCGCATTCTCTCTGACTCTTTCAACCTAGCACTGACGGGCACAACGGGTTCGGGCGTAGAAGACCACTCTGTCAAGCCCATCGAAATGGCCGCCCACGACCCCCTGCGTTATGTTGGCGACATGCTTGCTTGGATACACTCAGCGACAGTGAGCGAGCGAGAGGCACTCGAGATCCTGTTCGTATCAGAAGGTGACGAGATTGCTAAGGGGCTGCAGTCAGGTCGGGTGAACGAGTTATGGCAGCTTCTGGATGATGGAGAAGGGGACGCGGGTGGCGATTACGACGCCTTTAAAGCGCTAAATGATCTCGTGGACCGAGACGTTTCTGGGGCGACTCGAATTCTGCGCCAGAGGGTTGAGCAGGTCATTCAGTCAAACGAGGAGACCATCTTGGCTTACAAGCTCGCAAACATTCTCGGCTTCTACCGCTTCACCTTTACGAAGTTGCTGGGCAGCCAATGTGGCCTGCTGGATCTCATGTCTGGTCTCGAAGCAGGGGCACTCAGGCAGTTCAGGTCACTCATGCGAGACCACATTGCAACGCTGCAGGGTGATTTTCTACAAACACCTTCTGATCTTGGGCCGCCGGACTTCTTGCTCGACGCGTTGAAACAGCTGACTGCTGTTATGAAGACATATGAGATTTCCCTGGCCACTTCGTCGGACCGTGAGAGTGACTTCCAGCCAATTCTCGCGGAGGCCTTTGAGCCATTCTTGTCTGGGTGTAAAAACATGGCCCGGAGTGTTAGCTCTCCAGCAGACGCGATATTCCTGATCAACTGCTTGCTTGTAGCCAAGCAGACATTGGAGCCCTTTGATTTCACACAGAGAAGGTCGCAGCAGCTGCAAGAGGGAATCGAGCGAGAGAGCGAGAAGCTCACAGAAGGGCAATACCAGTTTTTCAGGCGCGGTTCAGGGCTTGAAAAGATACTCGACGCCTTGGGTAAGTTGACAACAGAAAGCAGCGATATTGAGAAGGCGGCATCACTCGAAGTGTTGCAGCCGCAGGCCATGAGCAGAGCCAGCCAAGTTCTTGACGACTTCCTACCGTCGGCACTTATGGATGCCGTGGAGAATGTGAAGCACCTCCAAGACTCGATTCTCGCAAGGGGACTCACAGAAACAGCAGCTGCGAGGTTTTGCGACGCCTTTGAGCATATTGAGCAGATGCTGCTTTTGGTGGACGAAATGGCTGGCAGAGATGGGGATGCCGATGAAATGCTTGATGAATCTGTTTCACTGCGCGCCCTGTTTCCCAGGACAACGGGGGAGATTAAGGTGCTCCTGTCGTGAGAACTTTCGCTTCATGATATGTAGCCTTAAAATGCATGCATCGAATCCCGATGAATAAAGCATAATTAACTCTTCGCAACCTAAGGTACCTAGCGTATGTGGTTCCGGCTGTTGTTTGCAGCAGAGATGTAAGACCCCACCCCACTTAACCGATCACCCCCCATAACCGATCAGCTGAAAACGGGCAATTTCAGGCTCATAACTTCAAACGTCAATATCTTCTGATTTATTATAACTACTATAAAAAGCCTTTAAAACGAAATTTAAAACACTAACTGGTAAATTAAGCTACTTAGTCTTCTTTTAATATTCAGTAATTAATATGTAGTATTACTAAATATATTATTTCACGTTTTATAGCTTCTATAGCTTTCTATTTAGTCTCTATAATTTATAGTATTATTATAAACTTTTCATTAGGTTTTAGCTTAACTTTAATATATTATAATAGCTTATATTAATTAATAAATATTTAAAGATAAATTACTTCTTACTATAATATTAAGATCTTTGTATTATTATTATTAATTATCTTATTAGCTTTAGTAAAAACTAATATATATATTATATAATCTTACTTCTCTCTATATTAATAGCTTTTTTATATTAACTTATACTTTTAGAGATCTACTAACTTAATAAAAGTAGTAATAATAAACTATAATAGTATTTTAAGTACTTTAAGTAACTAGAGATTTTATAGAAATACTCTAAATATATCTATAAGTATTAAAACTATTAGAAATAAGTTTATTAATAGCTAAATAATATTAATAAACTATGACTTAATAGCTAGCTACTGTCACGGGCTAGAGCCCGGCCGAGATCTCCGGCTTTGCCGGAGCAGCTACCGAGATCCGGCTCCGCCGGATCCACTATTCTGCTGTAGCACACCGCCTAGCCCCGGTCTGCATCACCGCTGCTAGGCGCCTATCCCTGTAAAGTCCTTTCCTCCTTCTTCAGCTTAGAATAGTCAATCGACGGCACCTCTACGTTGAACAAGCCTAGGGGCCAGCCCCTTACATATTCTAAGCTCAACAACAAAAGACGCTATACGAAACCTCACGAGAGCGATATGA
>VYYT01000259.1:0-40267 GCA_032988895.1 Colletotrichum kahawae | reverse complement strand
GTCGTATCGCTCTCGTGAGGTTTCGTATAGCGTCTTTTGTTGTTGAGCTTAGAATATGTAAGGGGCTGGCCCCTAGGCTTGTTCAACGTAGAGGTGCCGTCGATTGACTATTCTAAGCTGAAGAGGAGAAGGACTTTACAAGAGTGGGCACCTAGCTACGGAGACACGTGGTCGGGCTAGGCGGTGTGCCACGGTAGAATAGTGGATCCGGCGGAGCCGGATCTCGGTAACTGCTCCGGCAAAGCCGGAGATCTCGGCCGGGCTCTAGCCCGTGACACCTGGCAGTGAGCGATTCGAAGGGCTTCGGCAACCAGCGCCCTTGCAACACTTCGTCCTCTAGCCGCAGGGTACACGTAGAGCCTCTTTAACTCGCAATATCTTGTATCAGCCTTTCGGTTGGCTCTGAACTCGGGCTGTAGTTCGATTGGCCGCATGGCAATGCAACCAAGAACTTGCTCCGTACACAAGTCACGGGCCAGTAACAAGGCACCCTTTGGCGAGGCGTATTTTCCGGGTAGGGTGCTGAGTTCGGTTGAGAAATTCTGAAAATCCAGATCCATGTTCAGCCACTCTGTATAAGCGCGGAAACATTGGGCTATCAGTTCCATTTCCGCCGGAGAAGTAGCATGTCGAATTGAGAAATTGGGTGTTGAAGAAGGCGCCATTCTGGTCGTCAGAAAGTGATTTCGCTTTGAAACGAATGATAATTCTAAGGAGAGTGCTCGGCTTCAGGACTTGGGCCGGCATCAAACACGGTGGTACGTCCAAGAGATTTAAAATGTTACTTCCCACTGGCTACTCACGAGCACCGTCGGCGATAGGTCTTAGTCGCCGAGAATGACTCAAAGAGGGCCTCACGGGAAGGGTCACCGGTATAGGCGGTCAGTCGGGGCAGAATTGGGATGCCGGCCGGCGCTTACAATTGTTCCAGCACACCATTGTTGTTTCTTTCTACGTCTAGATCGAGCACAGATCGAGCATCAAAAGGTACCCCTCGGGAGTAGCGCCCTGATAGTCCCTGGTTTTGGTTGCCACCATTTACATGCCGGCGAGGCCCTGAAAGGTTTGGTAAGATGTCGACCAAAAGGGACCTCACGTCAAATGTCGTGCCTTCGCCCTGCCAGGGAAAGCTGAAACCCACAGCGTATGTCCTGTTCGACTTTTTTATCTTCTCTTGGGAGACTAGTAACATGTAATAAGATGCCATAAATGTCATTCCCGGAAGGTCAAGTGCCCAGGAGGCCAACCATGCAAGGCCTGCGTACAACTAAACTGTGAAGACGAGTGCACTTATCCCAAGCGTGATAGACAGATCAGAGTGAGTGAAAGGTAAGACCTTCTTCTTCTCAACTCACTTAAGACTGCCGTTCTTACAGCTATCAGCTATTTGAACTCGATATTGCACCAGAATTACACATTGCGAGCGCAAATACAACCAGCCCAGCTTGTGGAAGGTGTCGCGCAGACGTCGTTGGCACCAGGCAATGATGAACATACATCTACGCCGCAAAGCGAGCCTAGCCGGAACCCAGTACTTGATGATGTCCCGTGGTTCCAACACCAGAGTTCCTTCAATGTTCCTCTTCGTGTTGGAGAGGGTGCCGACACCGCATTTGCGACGCGGTTCCGCCAGTCCATCTCGCCAGTCTCTGTCAAACACCCCCCTCGTTTCCGATACCCAAGCGAGGCGCAAATTGCGAGCTTATCTGCAGCAGGAATCTCGACCCCAACCCCTACCAGAGCACGTTTCCTGATTCAAGCGGCATTGGCCAATATCGACAAAATCCACCACATTGTGCAAAGAAGCTCGGTCTCGACTCTCTTGGATCGATTTTTCGACGTAAAAACACCGCTAGATATCCTGGCGCGATGCAAAGTCTTTGCTCTGCTCGCTTTAGGTGAACTATATACCAGCCATTGCAGGGCTTCGGATGGCAACTTTCCTGGCCTTCAATACTTCAGTCTTGCATCCAAAGCCTATGGATGTCTCCTCGAACGTCCCTCAGTGGACAGCATTGAGACTGCTTTGCTCCTGGTCAGCATGAATCCATTAACAGTTTTTATTGCCGCTGACCAAAGTATTAAGTGCCTGTACTCGTTATGCGTCAATAGGTGGCACTCGGCGTATTTTCTTGCCAGCTCCGCAATTCGCCACTCTGCAGTGATGGGCTTGCAGTTCAACCTTCCGGAGGCTCATGTCACAGACAGGGCAACAAGAGAGCATCTTCGCAGACTATGGTGGACATCATACACCCTCGAACACATTTGCGCGGTCAACTGTGGCCAAATGATCTTGATTGAGGACGATGAAATCACAGTGGACTTCCCATCGAGCGAAGGCCTTTCAAAGGCAGACCACGAAGACTTCGAAGACCCGAGCTGTATGTGTGCCATAATTGAGCTTGTCAGATTGATGCGGAAAATAAACAGCTCGCTCTATGGCCGGAGAAACCACAGCGAACCTTTTTTGCAACGGGTCCAGGCCGGGTTGAGGGGCCTGAAGCACTGGTCGCAGAGCTTGCCAGGCCATTTACACATGCAACCAGAACCAAACAAGTCTGCCGAGCACGTCAAGTCTTTACACTTGCTCTTTAACCAGGTATGGCTTCTCTGGATGCAGCATGATCCGAGGTTCTGATAATATTAGTGCGTAATCCTTGCCACCCGACCACTTCTACTCTACATGTCGCGACTACAGCAACTAGCAGATCAGGTCGCCGTGGCAAGTGCGCCCCAAGATTCACCTGACGTCGCTATTGCCCTGGCACAGGCATGTGTCAATTCGGCAAGACACTCTCACTCCATTCTGACCTAATCGTGGATCGATGGATCGTTCAAAACCTTTGACTATACTCGGACCTCGTGCCTATTTTCCGTGGCCACGATTCATGCTATTTCTAGTTTTTTGAAGGGTACAGAAATCTCGAAAGGACTGGATGACTTCGAATTAGCTCGCGAGCTGATGCAGGAGCTGGTAAAGTCTGGGAGTGTGGTTACTGCGGAATTCTCCCAACACATTGAGGCATTCAAGGCAGACATTTGCCATTTCTCATCAAAAGACGCGAGCACGGGCGGGAGAGTGATCGGACAAGCCAGCTATAGCGATAGTTCTACAGTCCAACCAGACACCCCGCACGCTGGATTTGGCCCCCCGCCAGTACGTTGGCAACAGAATTGGTTCTGGGCGACCCCTCTCTGGAAGCATTCCTTTTGCAGAACGAGCCCGGCTTAGAGGAAGAGAACTGCTTGGATCCATCGTTCCTGAAGGATCTTTATTGGCCTGTCATGAATATTGAATGACGCAGTGTATCAAGAACATCTCCAGGTTCAGACCGATTCCTTAGGCCATGCTGTCTGCGTCTCTACCATGCGATGTTGCGATCATTGACGGACGGCGGCTTCTGGATGAGTCTTACTATCCGGGCGAATAGGAGTAATACTGCCTATAAGTTGAATCGAAAACCATCCCCTTCATTATTATCCCTATCGTTATTGTAATTGTTGTTGTAGTCGTCGTCGTCGTCGTCCGTCGTCCGTCGTCGTTGTTGTTGGTATTACTATGAATACTCGGTACTATTATTATTGTATGATCACTATCCGCCTGGACAGCAAAGGTTTTCTGGGTGGGCGAAGTCGAAAATGTGGTAGTGGGATCTATACCTCTTCATAATGCTGCAAACGAGTATCAGAATACCAAAGTTGACGCACATTTCTTTAGAAACGATGTGAAATGATACGCTGATGGCATCCTCTGTTTCTTGTTTTCCTTCGGCCGATCTGAGTATAACCATGGTAGGCAGGCACTGTACTTCTGACACCCTGTCGTATGTGCTATTTCAGTAGTTGCTTTCCGGGCTTCTTGGCGTACTCCGCCTCCATGGATTAGATTGGTTCGGCGCCATCTGATGGAAGCCGAGCCTCGAACAGCAGACTTCGGCAATGTTCTTAACGTCCGAAATCGACCGCATAGACCTGTTGTCTTTACAAATCCTAATGACCAACGACTTGGGGCAGCAATTCCAAGGCAATAGCATTGCTTAGTTGATGTGGTAATATCCCGAAAGACAATAGTAGACAAGCAGATCGCTCCCTGCTATCTTGCTGTTATCGCCTCAAAGCCATCTACTGTTCTTATCGCTTTGATAGCCACCTGGGGCCTGCCTGTGAGAGATCCTCCGCTCCGAACTAGGTAGTTCTCCGAGGAACCGTGTCAACCCGCGGAAAGCTCACGGCGCAATTTCGTCACGCCGAAGGCCCTGATGTAGCGAGTATGGTCGAACACGGGGACAAGACCAGCATTACCATAGAGGCTGCTCATAGCACTCCGGCCCGGAGATCTGAGCTCCGTTATCTTAACTTGTACTTGACGGCTCATAAACGATGTCCAACTCACATCATCTTCAAGTACAAAACGCTCTGCACGCCATGGCGTTGCAGGTATATGTGGATGATGCAATGCAAACACACCCCTTCTGAGACTTTGGCCTGCTGTACGTAGTATCATTCAAAACACCACAATGTATACTGGACGGGTTGAAGAACAGGAAATTGGTGCTGCGCCGCCACACACCGATCCTACGCACTTTCCACCAGTAAGTTTTGTCTCGCCGGGAACTTTGCCAGGCTCATTCCATTTCTGATATTTGCTTCATAGTTTAAGAAAGCTTTCATCGTCATTGTTGGACTTGTCTCCATCTTGAACAGCAACCTGGGTCTTCTCTCCCCTCCAACGTAGCGGCCGAGATCGAGTCATATTTTGCCATCACCCAACATCAACAAATGGTCTTGCTCAACTCTTTGTATCTTGTCGGCTACACACTCGGCCCGCTCATCTTTGGCCCACTGAGCGAGCACATTGGACGGCGACCGGTCCTCTCGATGACGTACACCCTCTATCTGCTTTTCACGGTAGGCTGCGCTCTGGCTCCCACATATGGCGTTCTCCTTCTGTTCCGTACCTTGAGCGGCATTGTTGCAGCGGCACCCAATGCCGTGGTAGGGGCCCTCTTCGCCGACATATTCGATGATTCTACTCAGCGAGGAAGGGCTATAGCGACTTTCATCGTCATCGCGACTATGGGGCCAGCCATGGGCCCAGTTGTTTCCGGATGCACAGCTGACATCTCGTGGAGACTATGCTTCTGGGTCGGCCTAGCCTTGGCGGGCATAACGTGGCCGCTCGTGTTGTTCCTTCCGGAGACGTGTCAAAAGGTACTGCAAAAGCGATGCGAAGGCCACGGAGACCAACAAAGAGAGTCAGGCCCAGTTCGTTCTCAGATTCCCTTGACAAAGGAACTTTCCATGGTGTTTTCAAGACCGTTCACTATGATATTCAAGGAGCCAATTGTTCTTTTCACGTCTGTTTACCTTGGACTGGTCTACTCAATCCTGTATCTCTTTTTCCAGGCGTATCCGATCATCTTTGGAGGTAGGGTGAACGACGAGAATCCACTGAACAACTAAATAACATTTCTTGTAGAGACATACAATCTCCCTCCCCGAGATTTCGGCTTGGCCTTTCTCCCAGGTAAACGAACTTTCCAAACTCCACCTCCAGTCAACTCCTTGTCTCACAAATCTTCAGTTTCATTAGGCGCAGTCGTGGCCTTTGTCATCTTTCTCCTTTTCGCTACGGTCTTACTCCAGCAGAGAAAGAGGAAGACTGCGTGGTCCCTTCAGGAACGATATGCCCGACTCCCTCTCGCTTGTGTGGGCGGCCCCTGTTATTTTCCCGTCTTAATTCTGTACGCGGCAATGAGCTTCTACTGACACACGAGGCCAGTGTCGTCATTGCGTTATTCTGGCTCGGTTCTACCTCATCTCCCCCAACAAATCCCATCATGTCTTCAATGGCAGGAATTTTCTTCGGGGCGGGGTACTTCTTCACCTTTTTCGCGATGCTTGGATACCTCACGGATGCATACAAACAATTCTCTGCCTCAGCACACGCAGCAGCGAGTACGACTCGTTCATTGGCCGGTGTCTGCCTGCCATTCGCAGCAGTTTCGATGTACACGAACCTTGGAACGCGGTGGGCCTGCTTCGTGCTGGGGTTCGCTGCTCTTGCTGTTTCTGCAATACCATTCGTTTTCATTTCTTACGACAAGGAGATCCGAGAGCGAAGCCCGTATTGCCAGAAAATCAGGGACGAGCCGGATGCCACATAATGAGACCGCCTTTTGTTTTTCCTGTGCTACTTTTTCTGTGATTATACTCTATCCTCCTGTCGTCGTCACCGTCGTCGTCATCGTCGCTTCTATTGTCGTCGTCGCTATCGCTACTATTCTACCTAATAAGAATAACTAAGTACATAGGAAATACAGCCGAGCAGATATAGGGAAATTAGGTGGTCTCCACGTGATGGCTGCAAAACCTTCTGTCTCTCACCTTGATATCGGAAGGTTGGTTAATGGGGAGAGAGTTCAGTGGCTTGTCCTTGTGGTTGAAGGGACTTTCTCAGCTTGATGAATACTCCAGCGGACGGGGAAATCAACAAGAGGAGACGCAAATCAGTAACGGTTGAGTAAGGTTTTACGGTGGCGTTCTCCTCTAGACGGCCTGTGAAAGGAAAATTTTGCACGTGGTCAGCCGCCAGGATGCTTTTCCTGAGAACTCGTTCATACTCTACAATCTTTTTCATCACGTTTCGTTGCTTTGAGACTTGTTTAAAACTACATCCTCGACTTTAAGGGTCCAACCTTGGGTACCTCTCCCACGCCTTCACAATCAGAATGAAACTTTTTTTTCGAGCTATTCCCACGCCGACTATTTCGCATCTACGATGACAACCTTATCTCCTGTTCTAGCCTTCCGATTCTCATCCTAACAACCCGCCTATGATCAACTGACTCGAGTTCTTTCCAACCCCATGTTGCAATTCCACCTCACGCCTTGATCTAATTTCCTCAACGCGTTTTTCGGAACTTCATTTTACGACAACAAGCTGGGAGCGTGCGCCCTGCCCGTGTCACGCTCACCCTTCCGATAAAACATTCACCGAGAACTGTGACAGCCATCATCATCATTCAACCAGCTCTCTCAACCGAACGGAACATCGAGGAAAAGCGACTTCAGAGCACCCTAAACGATGGCTTTCAACAATGATTCGGACGTCTTCGAGGACCATGCAGAGCTGTATCGCCCTGGGACGCGCCTCATCCTTACACCGCATAATTCCCCCGCACCTTACGGCTCGTCGTTCTACCCAGATCCACCGAATTTGGATCCGGACCAAATGATCCCCATGGAGGAGGAGATGACTTACTCACGTTCGCAATTGGTCTTTTCTGAGAAAAACAGACCCCTCGACTTCGATGAGACGAAGCAAGACGACAAAAGCAGCCAGGTGCACTTGGAGATCCTCAGCATGGTCGATGGTGGATACGGTTCTGGATACACCCCCGGGCCCCAGAAAGCCTTGTGCAGGGTGGTCCAGACGGCATCAGCCTCTTCTCATGATGAACAGAAGACGCCTTTGGCCCTTGGACAGCTTGTACTTTTGAAGCTATATGATCCGCCGTTCTGGTATCTGACGGTTCATCCATTAGAGCTATGCTTTAAATTCACTGTTCGAGCAGGCTTTGCTCAGAGTGACGAAGTGGGCGCCTACTACCATATCTTCAAAGCCGGCTTGACGGGCTTCCCGCACCTGGCCCCTCAGTATCACGGATGCTGGACTATTGCTGCCACCAGCACCAATCCTAAGTGCGCTGGACAAGTTCGGCATGTGGTTGCGCTGGCCATGGAGTATGTTGACGGACGGCGTCTAAGTGATCTTTTCGAGCCAAGCGGGCCCACTCAAGACCGTGTCCCATCCAGCCTGTCCCAAACACGCGAAGATTCGACGTATATCTCAACCGACGAAGGGACTCGTCTCAGCATCATGGAAAAGGTCATGGATGGGCTCCTGTCGGAGGAGTTCGCTGACGTGAACCATGACGACTTTCGTCCAGAAAACATGATCATCTCATTGAAAGACGGCCATAACACACTTGAACAACCACGAATCGCCCAGGTCTCATACCGAAGAGCCCAGGTGACAACTTTAGCACGGGATCCATACAAGGCCTACCAATACTTCGCAACCAAGCCTCATCCGTTCATAAGATTCAGCATGACCAGGCTCGCGCTCTTCTTCGGATGGATCCCTCCGTCATGGGAAGGCCAAAATCTCGGCCGCAAAACGCCTCTTTTCTTGTACCGGTGGCTGGCTATCACGTTTGGTCCATTCGTGAACAATCCCACATATACGTATCGTGGAAGCCCACCTGCTGACGTGATAGTGGATGCCAAGGGTACTGTCAGCCAATACTCCATGTACTTGGAAAACAAACGTCTCGAGGAGAGACGCCAGGAGGAGAGCAAGTCCATCGAAGCAAACAAATCTGACGAGGAATCGGGGGAGACGAAGCCTCGGGAGGACACCGGCTTGGCTGAGGAGGTGCTCTAGGCCAGTGTTCCCTTCTCGTGAATCCATAAGTCTCCTCAGGGTATTGTGTTAATAGTTCTGCCGTTCAGAACGCTGCCCGCGCTGTCAAATACCAAGCTGGGGTTACGGTTACGTCCCCTGAGAGGGCTGGCACTGTACTTGCTTTGAAAGGTCAAGTCAGCGACTACTTTTTGCAACGAATAAAATCTAGCTTCGAGTAGGCCAGTAAGTTGTTTATAGGTAAAACATGTCAGAATAAGTTTTGCTAGCCGGGCAGTGTCAGTTAACTATCCGGGCCGTGTCCACTATATAAGTAGTATATCTATACTAAAGTGAATACGTTTATACTCACTTTTATCGTCTCTATTGTCGCTATTATTGCTGTTATTATTGTTGTCTATATTTGTTATTATTATCGTCCTCACCTACTATCGTCCTCGTTAAAGTATTATACCTACTACGACTTATTCTTAGGGGACACTGCCCGGATAGCTAACTGACACTGCCCGGCTAGCAGAACCCGTTAGAATAAACATTTCGGTATTTGGGCCTATAGATGCTAGCCCTAGGGAACCAGATCTCACTAGGACTGCTCACTTCTAACAGCATCACCTCTCCTCTACTCAGACTATTAATCCGAATTTGGTTCTCTGTCGCAATCTTTCCGTATGTCATCGTATTCCCCGTAATTCGCCGATTTCTCCGTAATCTTGATTATTCACAATAAAAGTCCCCGACAAATATTCGTCTAAAGTCCAGATGATGTCTCTTGTCTTGTACCTAAAGACGGGATATGTCGGAGGTCGGTGGCCATTAGCGCCGACCACCGATCTCCCACGTGACATGCGCCTCACCAGCCACCGGCGCCGACTACCGCGCCTCCGTCTCCAAATCCCCCAACCCAACCCCAATCTTCAGCAACCAACATGCATTAACTTGCCAACGAACAAGGCCCGGAACGCTTCTTCATCCCCAAAAGTAACATTTCTGCCGCCGGAACCATGCAGAGCCCTTCAGCCGCACCTTCGCTCACGCCCAAGTCGGCCCCGGCGTCCTTCCTTCGACGCCTGCTGGCAGCCCGACAACTCATTGAGGCGTTCCTGGCGTGAGAGCGTGGCAGCCCTACCATTCTCTGGTCGTCGGCCCATCCCTGTCCGCGCCGTCTTACACTCCCGCCCGCTCAAAGCTACTCCGACTGCCGGGAGCAGCGTGGCAGCCCAGCGCTACCCGTCCATCTTCGTCAATCCCTGCCCGCTCGCTAAGTAAGCACGGAGCTTGTGATGGCGAGGCCCCGATGGGCTTGTTCAGCTGATGTCGGGCATGGAAACTCTGAAGCGTATCGAGTCTCTTCGTTACAACAGCATGGAGCGCTCATCCGAGGAGCCTGGATTTAAAGTCCAGCGTCGTCTCCCATTCCCCAAAGCCTTTGGGAGAGTGGCCCATCATCAATTCACTAGCCCATTAACAAGGCAAAACACCAACCAACAGAATCAGCCATCACGATAGACATGTCGACAACAGACGTACTCATCGTCGGCGCAGGTCCAACGGGCCTGACCCTCGCCCTCGAGCTCTCCGTCCAAAAAATCCCCTTCCGCATCATCGACAAACTCGAAGCTCCCTCGGACAAATCCCGTGCCCTGGCCGTGCAATGCCGCACGCAAGAGCTCCTCAACCGCCATCCCACCGTCGCCAAGGAAATGCTGGCAGACGGCGTTCAAGGTCCAGGCGTCAACATCCACTGCAACCAGAAGCACCTCATCACCGGCACGTTTGACGACCTCGGCTTCGACGACACCCAGTTCCCGCTGCCGATATGGATCCCGCAAGGCGACACCGAGGCGGCGCTGACGCGGCAGCTCGAAGACTACGGCGGCAAGGTTGAGCGGGGCATCACGGCGGAGGACATCCAGCAGGATGCCGACTCCACTACGGTCACGCTCGTCAAGGGCAGCGTGAAGGAGGTCCTCAAGGCCAAGTACATCGTCGGCTGCGACGGCGCGCACAGCGTGGTACGCAAGAGCACCGACCTTACCTTTGAGGGTGCCCAGTACCCCCAGACGTTCATCCTCGCCGACATCAAGCTGGGAGGCCCGTATGATACCGAGAGGGTGTCGATGTACCTTGGCGGACGCATCATGGTCATCTTCCCTCTGAAGGACGGCGTCGTCCGCATTGTTGGGGAGAGGTCTTCATACAGCAAATACACTGGCGACCCGACTGTGCAGGAGATCAAGGAGTTCATTGAGGAGTTGGCCGGGGGCACGTGGGAGGTCACCGATCCGATCTGGCTCACGCATTTCCGCTGGAACTGCCGAGGCGTAAACAACTACCGCGACGGACGAATCTTCGTCGCCGGCGACGCAGCGCACATCCACTCGCCCGCCGGAGGGCAGGGTATGAACACCGGTATCCAGGATGCCATCAACCTTGGCTGGAAGATGAGCGCCGTCCTGCGCGGAGAGAAGGACGACTCGTTTCTGGACACCTATCAGGAGGAGAGACATCCCATCGGCAGCCGCCTGTTGCATAGCACCGACCGTATGTTCAATGCCGTCGCATCGCAGAACGTCATCTACACATACATCCGCAACAAGCTGACGCCCTGGATCGTGCCATACATCTGGGGTGACAAGGCGCGCCGACTCCGTGCATTTACCTTCATCTCCCAGATGGGCATCAAGTACCGCAACAGCTCCATCGTCCACACCGCGACCGGTTTCGAGGGCCCAGTCAAGGGCGGCTGGAGAGCCCCGGATGGCGAGCTCCTGGATGAGAGGGGCGAGAAGGGCAAATGGCTGCTCGAGTTGACCAGCAACAAGGAGCACACCATCATGCTCTTCTCTGGCATGCTCGGAGACGAGGAGGAAGTGAAGCAGGCGGAGGAGAAGATCCTCGCCGATAAGCGATACAAGGAGCGCGGGGTTGTCAAGGTCTTTGGCGGCCAGACGATCGGCACGGGAGGATTTAGAGACAGGGACGGCGTGCTTCACAGGCGCTACGGCTTCGAAAAGGGGGCGGGCCTGGTAGTCGTCAGACCGGACGGGTACGTGAGCTTCGCCGGACCTGCGGAGTCGGTGGAGGAGTTTCTGTCAATCTGAGAGGCGCCGTTTACGGCCCATTTGAAGACTTTGTTTCGGGGACAAGGAGTTCGGCGCGGACTGCGGGTTCGGATAATTACTCTCCTCTGCTCACAATTTTTAGACGCTTTCACTCTTGAATGAAACATGTTCATATTCACAGTCAGCCGCCGGACCCTTCCATATCCATCGTGTTGTTGTTGAATCCCTCATCCGAATCAGATTGACGAGCTGCAAGCGGGCTGACGAGCTCAACAAAGGTCCGAGACCCCGGAGACTCTCCGAGCCAACGACCGAGGAAGCAGCCATGTCCCCTACACGACAGAGCCGCACTCCAGCAGACCAATGACAACACCTGTGCTCCTCCTCCCTTTTCCAAAACGTCGTCCAAAACCGAACGACATCAGACTGACAACAACGTGGAGTCCCCGCATCAACTTCGAGATGCCCATTCGGACCGACCAGGTGGTTTTTTTTGGTCCCTTCCCCGTTTACCCACCGACAGACGCAGTTGTCTCCCCCCACGAAGACAATGCGAAAGATGTGGGCAAACTACGTCTCTGACAGCCTGACTAAGTGCTTTCCCAACGCCACGCCAGAATGTGACAAAGGACCAGTCGCCATCGGGCGGGCCTGGATTAAGCTTCGACGACAACGATGGCCCCGGCACCCGTTTCAGAGCCGCGGCGGGGCCAAGACGACGTCATCGCGCGCTAGTTCCGCCATTCACGACCAAGGAAGCCGGCACCAGAGTGGATTCCCACAACGGAATTGACGACGTTTGTCGCTGTGTTTTCTCGCTGCTGCTGACTCTCTCTCGTCGCCTTGCCTTGGTTTCCTGCCCGGGTCGTGGCGATCATCTATGCGGGGAGCAGACCGAACACCTCAACGCTCCAAGTGACAGCAACTGGACGCCTCCATCCCCCTGGCTCTCGACTGCCCCCTTCGGCCTTCCACCCCTGCACCCATCCAATCGCTGTCATCATCGCCCTCCACCCCCCCTGAACCTGGCAACCTGCACCCCAGATCCAGCATGGCCAACCTCATTCGGCCCGTCCTAATGAGCGCCAAAACCAGCGGGCACGTCTGGAGCGAGGCAAGGTACCAAGCGCACGTACGCCGGCTACGTACCCCCATCACCGCCGCCGCACCATGACCATGACATCGTCTGTTATCCACACTTGTACCCCATCATGGGCGAGAATGTGCGACAGATTGAGCGGCGTGTCCGGGGCTGGCGCCGGCCGGTGCAAGTGCGGCTGCGGATACGGAATGGCTCCGAGCGGGTAGGTCGATTGATGCGCGAAGATCTCTTGGCTATATAGATATGTGTAACGCCGCCCTCCCTTCTCGTGATGGAGGCAGCGGTCTGTTCAGGGCCTGCGATACTCGGCACCTTGCAATCACCATCGACTCACACTTCCCATCTTCCGACAGTCGAATCTACTCACACCCTTAAGATCCTACCTCTCGACACTCATACTCATCACCAAACCCATCGACCACCATGGGTTACTTCGGCCTCAAGGGCGGCTGGCTCACCTTCTGGGTGACGGTCGCCTGCGCAACAGACATGACACTCTTCGGGTACGCATTGAAACCCCCATCCCTCCTCCTGCCCGCCACTCCCCATCCCAAACACCGTCCAATCACACCCAAGAGCAAAAGCTAACATCCCACCCCCCAAAAAAGCTACGACCAAGGCGTCTTCGGCGGCGTGATCGTAACCGACGACTTCCTGCAGACGATGGGCATTGTCGGCAACGACAAGCTCCAGAGCACGGTGACGGCCATCTACGACATTGGCTGCTTCCTCGGCGCGATATCCACCATCTGGATCGGCGAGCGGCTCGGGCGCAAGAACACCGTGCTCGTCGGCACCACCATCATGTCCATCGGCGCCATCCTCCAGATCGCGGCCTTCAACTACGCCACCATGATGACCGGCCGCGTGATCGCGGGCATCGGCAACGGCATCAACACCTCGACGGCGCCCGTGTGGCAGGGCGAGACGAGTAAGGCCAGCTGGCGCGGAAAGTTGATTGTCATTGAGATGATTATGAACATCTTCGGGTTCTCCTTGAGTGAGTTTGATGATGATTGCTTGAGGAATGGTTGATACTGACAGGTCAGGCAACTGGGTCACGTTTGGCTTCTCGTATCTCACCGGTTCCGTGACATGGAGGTTTCCCCTGGCATTCCAATTCATCTTCATCTTCATCCTCTTCGGCACCGTCCCGTGGCTTCCTGAATCTCCTCGGTAGGTTCACATTCTCACATTGCTATGCTTTCAAGACTAACAAACCCCAGCTGGCTCCTCGCAAAGGGCCGCGTTGCCGAGGCAGAGCAAATCCTCGCAGACTTGGAAGACCGCCCGGTTGACGACGCCTACATCCAGACGCAGTCCAAGGATATCCAGTGGGCCGTCGAGTACGAGCGCGAGAACACTGTCCCCTGGTCCGATCTCTTGCGCGGTAAGACTGGCGAGACTGCCGGCACCGGAACGCTCCGTCGCATCATCCTCGGCATGGGCACGCAAGCCATGCAACAGGTAAGCCCGACTCTTCACAATGCGAGTATCAAGGCTGACCATCTTCTAGCTCGGCGGTATCAACGTCACGAGCTACTACCTCCCGACCGTCCTCATCCAGTCCGTCGGCCTCGACAACAAGACGGCCCGACTCCTTGCCGCCTGCAACTCTGTCAGCTACTTCCTCTTCAGCTTGATCGGCATCCCGAACGTCGAGAGATGGGGTCGCAGGAAGATGATGATGTGTACGTCCCTCCTCACTCTACAACAATGAGAGATACTGACCATAACAGACGCTGCCGCCGGCCAATTCGTCTGCTACCTCGTCATCACAATCTGCATCCGCCACACCGAACTCGGAAGCCTCTCCGCCGAGACGCAAGGCCAATGGGCCAAGGCCTCCATCGCCTTCTTCTTCCTCTACTACGTCTTCTTCGGCATCGGCTGGCAAGGTTCGTCCCCTCCCCCATCCTCCATCCCCAGCCACCATACTAACATCATCCCAAGGTGTCCCCTGGCTCTACCCCACCGAGATCAACTCCCTCTCCATGCGCACAAAGGGCGCCGCCCTCGGCACCGCGACCAACTGGATCGTCAACTTCATGGTCGTCGAGATCACGCCCCCGGGCATCTCCACCCTCGGCTGGAAGTTCTACATCATCTGGACCGTCTTCAACTTCTCCTTCGTCCCCATCGTCTACCTCTTCTACCCGGAGACCGCCGACCGCACCCTCGAGGATGTCGACCGCTTCTTCGCAGAGAACCACGAGGTCCTCGTCTTCCGCAACCCGGACGCCACCTCGTCGAAGCGCCCGCTCAAGTACGTCGCGCAGGAGGAGGACCAGATCGCCAAGAGGAACAGCGGCGTCGTGCCCGGCGAGGTGGAGGATATGCTGCGCAGGCGGGGCGCTGCGGGCGTGGAGAAGAAGGGCGAGGCGGACGAGGAGATGGCGTTTGGGGAGCACCAGGAGAGGAGGTGAGGTGCGGGTGGGTTGATGATTATGAGCCATGTTTTAGCATTATGATACCTCAAAAATCTGCATTTGATTGTTTACTTCACATTTGGGTTTTAGTACAAGTTATCGAAGGCTTGAAGTTGTGTGGAAAGTGAGGCAAGTCAATCATGCCCACACAATTGGAACGCTCCCGCATGCTTAGTTTCCTTCCTGGCTTCAAACTAATTTCGCACCAAGACAAGATGTGTCAAATGAAAGAAAGTGTCAAGTTCACCCGGGACGAGAACCAGCCGACTTCGTCACCATGCCTCCCGAAGCCGCGAAGGCTACTCTAAGACATGACAGGCCGGCCAACCTATCCCTCGAACATGTCTTCAACCCATTAAAGTCAACACGCCCACGAACCCCCTTCCAACATCCTCCTCCCTAACTCCAAACAGAAGAAGAAAGAAAACATCCGACCACCCACGCAGACAAGCCAAAAAAGTTGCGCCGAGGGGGAATCGAACCCCCGGCTCCCCGACGCTGCTTGATGGCAACGGAGAATTTTACCACTAAACCATCGGCGCTGATGGAACATCCAATGAGATGATTGTCCTTTCTCCGCGTTGGATGGCCTATGTTTGGTCAGAATGAGGAAATTTTCGTCGTGCATTTTGGCGTGTTGCGGAAATTTGGTGGGTGGAAAACGGCTGCACGAGAGAAAAAAAAACCCTGCAGGTGGGGGCGCATGTGGCTGGCTGTGGGGGCTGAGGAATGTGGGGGAGCGTTGCACCGACCCCTGGCACCGTGTGCTTGGCGGGCTGGCTTTATTCTGACATCCTTCATTGTGTTGCTGGGACTTGGCTGTTCTTTGCTGATGGTTGTGGAAGGTGGGTCGATGGACTGACTGTCCCTTTGTTTCCGGATATCACGACAGGATCGCAATGGGCCTTGATCACTGACAAAGACACACTGACTTCACACTCAATCGTCACAGCCACGAGGGCCTCGATATGTGAGAGAACTTTAGCATTCGTAGCAATCCGAGCCTAAAGTCTACGATAGAACCGTCCAACCATCTCAAACGTATCATTGGCAAATACCAAAAACACCTCGTTCCGTTCCCCTCCAGATCCAACCTAGACCCAAGCCAAATCCCATCTGCCAAGATAAGAAGGAAAAACCTGAACCCAAGTCGCATGTTCAAAAGCATCCTCCATCGTCATCATGCCCCTCAACCAACAGTGTCAGCAAGCACCTGCAGGACAGCGCGCAGAGCGTCGCGGTCGCGCTGGGACTGGGTCTCCATGTCAGCCATGCGCGCCTGCTGCTGGACGGCCACCTCGGTGAGGTGCATCACCTGGCCGCTGATGGTATTCAGCTGCGTCGTCATGGCGGCCTGGTTGCGGACGAGCTGCGCGACGGTCTGCTGCTGCTCGGCGAGGTCGCGCTGGAGCTGCGCATGAGGAGCGGGGGATCCGTTGGCGGAAGCGGAGGAGCCGTCGTCGTCGCTGTCCGACTCGGCGCCGGCGGCGGCCTTGGCCTTCTGGCGCTTGAGCCAGCGAGAGTCGTGGAACCGCTTGACGTACTCGTCGACGTCGGTGCCGCACATGACCTTGTTAGCAGCGGCGCTATTGCAGGTCAGTTATTTTTCTTGCGAAGTTTTGAAGGGGGGGAGGAAGTAGGTGAGCACGAACCGGTTGGCCATGAGTTGCTCGCACGACTTGCGGAGGATGTCGACGCGGGCTTCGCGGGTGATGGCCGCCTTGAAGTCGTCGGACTTGTAGACGCGCAGGCAGTTGTCGCGGAGGGAGCGGTACTCGGCGAACTTCTCCCGGCGGGCGGCGGCCTGCTCCGGGGTCTGCGAGGCCTGGTAGGCCCGGGTGCGGACGGTGTTCGGGTTGGTGGAGTAGGAGCCTCCCTTCTTGCGGGCGTCGCCGGGCATCGTGGTGGCTGTAGAGGGTGGATGCGGTTTAGATTATTCGTGTGGTGTTTGGTTGCTTCGTTTGTGAAGCGTTCGTGGGTGTTTGTGAGGAATACCCGATGGTGATTGTTGTGGTGGAGGGGGAAGGTGGGTGGGGTGTGAGGGTGAGTGTTTACTTTTTTGAAAACTGCGGTTGAGTTCTGTAGAACTGGAGGGCAGGCGCACTTGATCACTCAGTTGAGGAAGGAGCAGCTGTGATTCAGCACTTGTCGGTTGTGCCTGCTGTGAGGTGAGGTGAAGCACAGCTGGCCGCAGGCATCCCTTTGTGACCGCACCAGATGGGGCCTAACTATAGCTGCTTTGAACTTAATTTCTAGCGAAGAACAGAAGTTCTCTAACTCTTATAACTGCAATGATTGTAATTTGATGAGTGCGGTCTATCTCATGTCATAGCATTGGTCCCTTTGGGAAAACATGTGGAACTTGATCCTCCTGTGGGCGAAACGGGATGGCATCGGATCATGGGCATGTCTCATGAGGTATGGCAGAGCAGCACCTATTTCTACTTCTCTGAAATCTCCTCTCGATCACATTACGCTTCCTTTCCAATGCCGTTTACCTTACATAAGAGCCAGTCAGCTGAACTTGCCCCCCAGACTCATTCCCTCCCCCTTCTTTCCCATCTGGTTTCCCGTTTTTGGCTACAAGAAGTGGACTAAATATGCGCAATCTGAATTCCCTCTTCTCTCTGGAAAAGATGCAAGTCTGCGCAGAAGCCAATCATCAATCTGGGCCCTCCTCATTTCACGCCGTTCCCACTGACTCATGCAGAATGATAACAGTCGGGTAAGTGCGTCACTTTCCAGACCGCCGAATCTGCAACAAATGAACATGGTGCTTGGAGCGCCTGGCTTGATGTGCCTCAAGGCTGGATGTTCTTCTCAGCAGACGAATTGGTTCGCAGGTCATGGGAGGTTTGGTCTCAAGCTGGCCTACACGCTCCCATTAGACGAATCACACCACTCAATGATGTTTTCTTATCTACATCAGCTTCAGTTATCGTTCACAGGTGCCGTGTATCTCTGAAAGCATGTCCTGTGAGATCGCATTGACCTAGGCCTGGAGAGCCACGATCGGGGGGAAGGAGGCAAGTTCAACACCTACAAGAAGAACACTCTGTGCAGAAATCACTTCTAACATGGAACGACTATCGGTATCTCTTTTGCGACATTAAATTAAGGGCCATCGGGAAAAGCCAAGAGGCTGGCTCAGGCTAGAGTTGACGCCGGCACCTACATAAGGCGGGACTCGGCTTTCCCTTCTTTATTTCCATCAATGAGATGCTAGATGCATTTGAATTTGAATCAATAACATGCCTATGAAGACGAAGCTCAGTGGCGATAGCAGTACGGCGCTGAGCCATCCTGCTATCCAGCTGCCTGACATCTGAACTGCTGCAAGCTTGTCCGGCTGGTGGCTTTAAAAACGTTGCAACAGTAACATAAATCTAAATGAATTTCACATTCAGGCTTTAGGAGAAGAGAATGTGATGCACTGTCATGCTTCAAGGGTTTGGAAGCGTTGGAATGTTGAACATGTTGTCGGGTACGGACACAGTTTCATGATGTGTCCAATTGAACAACATCAAAAAGGCACTTGAAAAATCACCCACGACCACACATTCACCATATGGGTGTGAAAGTTCCCAAAATGCATTCAAAAGCAGCCACAACTACAACTCGATAATTATTTATGGCATGTCTACAGCGTGTGGTTGATAATTCATGTCAACAGCCCCCCGGATAACGTCTACCTGACCGGCTCCACACCGCGTCCGGAATCAACAACCACGACTCAGACACACATCGCAAATCACGCACGAGCAATTGCAACGACCTTGCAGTTCCTTTTTAATGAATTCTCAATTAAGACTATGTGCTTCTATCACTCCCCCAAAACCCACTTCCATCCCTCCACCATCCCCTCCTCCGCCCTCCTCGCCCCCCCCAGCGCAGGCGCCTTCACCCAAAACGTATGCGGCCACCCCTCCACCACCTCAACCTCAACCTCGACCCCAGCCTCTTTCATCAACATCGCATAACAAACACCATCCCCATACAGCGTATCATTACTACAAACCTGCACCCAAACCCGCGGCATCCCCATCCCCCGCACCTCCTCCACCCCAACCTCCAACGGCAACCTCCCCAACCCGTCCCGCGGCACACTCCTCTTGAACACCGGCAACAACGTCGTCTCGAACGCGGGCGTGGCCGTGGTATACGCCCCCCTCAACCCCTCCGGCACAAACTCAATCGACGTGCCCCCGTTCGAGGTGACGGGACACCGCAGCACCACGCCCTGCAAGCCCCCCCGCGGCACGGCCTGCGAGACCGCGGCAGCAAGCTGTCCACCGCTGCTGCTCCCGACAACCACCACCCTCGCCTCGGGGACCAGGGCCCTGACGTACATGAACGCATCCACCGCGTCGCGCACGCAGGTCGCCGCGGGGACGCCGGGCATGAGCCGGTACCCGACGGAATACACCTCCGCCGCGGGCAGGCCGTCGACGATCCAGCGGCACGAGAGCTCCTCGCTGTCTGCTTCGCCCACGCAGAGACCGCCACCGTGGAAGTAGACCACCGCTACGTCCGGGGTCTCATTCTGCGGGTCAGAGAAGCGGATGATGGGGATCGGGAAGGCGTCGAGCGTGGAGGGGGCGGTGAGGTGGGCTTTGGAGATGCGGACGAGGTGGTGGCGGGGTCCCGAGGGGGCGAGCGTGTCTGCGGTGCGACGGCGGCATTCTTCTGCGTAAACGGGCTGGCGGTCGAGAGGGGAGGGGTAGGTTTTCTTGGGCGCTGTGAGGTTGGCTGCCTCTTCGTGCTGGAGCCATTCCGGGTCAAGGGGAGGTGGCTGTTTGAGGATCAGATGAGAGAGCGAGTCCATGCTGGAGATGAGGTTGCAATTAGTTTCAACACTGCTGGAGAAGGTCAATCACGGGGAAAGGTTGAGCAGGGACACGATGGGGGACCATGCACTTTATGAGCTGGATGAGGCCGGCGGAGTGGGGTCGGCGTCCGGGTTGTTGATGGCGCGGTGTCCCGCTTAGCCGGGAGTTGTGCCGGAAGCAGACAGACGTCCAACCTTATCCAGTGCATCGTGGTGAGGTTTTGTACCCCATGAAAACAATCTGACCATCTCCGGAACTGTTTTCGAGATTGCCGCCGTGATCTGTGATTGAATCACCCAACCCAACACGATAGCGAAGTTCGATGTTAGTTACCGCCGAGGAAGCCTGAAAACTCCGAAGGCAAAAATCAACCGTGATGACCGAGGCGACCGAGCCCTTTGCTGGAAAAATATGCACTGCACGGCAGGAAAAACATCAGGCAGCGCAGAGTACAACATGGTACACAAGGTCGATATTAGTGTCCTCTGGGTTGATTCCGTCCCCTTGGACCGATCGCCTATCTACAATGCTAGAGTACACAAAGGGAATCGATGGGCGAATGCGTCTATAGCACAGAGAGATCGCCAAACTTCTCCTGCAGAGGGTGTTAGCTCCGTCACTCGCGACAACACGGATGGACCATACCTTGTATCCCGGCACGGACCAGCGGCCCTTGGAAACGAGCTGGGAGGTCTTCTCGTCGATCGAGGGCTCGGCGGCGGAGACTTCGTCCTGTAATTCTCATCAGCATCCCCCTCTCGTCCCGCATCTCCCGCGGGTGCACATACGACAGTGAGGTCCTCGAAGGGACGGGCGGTCTCGATGTTGGCGAGGGTCTTCTCGAGGTCCTTGAGCTCGAGGTCGACCTTGTCCTTGGTGGCCTCGGCGTTCTTCACGGCCTCAACCTCGAAGGCCTCGATGGCCTTGACCTGGCGGGCGACGTCGTAGCTGGCGGGCTTGAAGGCAGTGAAGCGCTTCTCGATCTCGTCGATGACGGCCTGGTTCTTGAGGACGGAGCGGTAGTGGGCGAAGTCGACGGTCGTGGGGAGCTCGGAGAGGGCCTGGACCTTGCGGCGGGCGTCCTCGTTGCGCTTCTTGAAGGCCTGGAGGGAGACGACGGTCTGGCCGCGGAGGCCGAGGGAGGTCGTGACCTTGGCCCAGTCGAGCTTCAGAGCTGCGCTTCGCTGGAGGGAGAAATTAGCTCAGGGTTTCCCTTTGGCGGCTCGGAGTTGCGGGTGCGGTGCGCGGGGTTTCAATTGGAGGGCGAGGGCAGGAATTGCATCAATCGGCGACTGGATATCGGTCGGGTTCGATGGGAGATACGTACTGCGGCCATTTTAGAGGATGTGTTGAGGGTTCGGGGGAGTGGAGAGGGAGTTGCGTCGTCGTGAGAATGCTTGATTGACTTTGCCGAACGGAGAGGCAGAGAAAGAGCCGGGATGAACTGGGTCACACTTTAGATCACGTGATATGTGCACGGCTGCGAAAGCTGGTTGGGCGGGAGCGAACGGGTCGTGGTGGGGCAAAGCTTCCGCTGCGAATTCGGTTTGCAGGATGCGATCGAGGGGTAAGGCAAGGAAGGCAGAGCTGGAGGTCGCATTCATAAAATTCTCCATTATTCGCAACGACCTCAATTGAGCAAGGATGTGCATCACAGACAGCTTCACGTATCACGTCACAAGAATTGACATCATTTAGGCAACGGACAGTTCGTCAATTATCATGACCTCTCATTGCGCACGAGACTTTTTGGAGTCAACCCTTTGGGAATTGTACATGCCAACCCATATCCGTCCTTTTTGTGTGTTTGTCGCGTCGAGAATTCGAGAAAGAGATGTTGTTTTCACCCGCAGTGGATGTCGCTAGATGCTCAATGCCATAATCGAGTTGACAATGTCGTTGTCGTTCTCCTTCAGGGCCTTGATGGCCTTCTTCCGGCTGACGTTGGCCTGGGTCATGACGAGCTCGATGTCCTTGTCCTCGATACCCTCAGCGTCGACCTCCTCGCCGTCATCCTCCTCCTCCTCCTCCTTCTTGGCATCAGCCTCGACGGCCTTGCTGGGCTCAGCGTGGCTGTGGCCGGCGTGGTCGTGCTCACCACCGGCAGCGGCGAGCTGCTGGGCGGCAGCCTGCTGGGCGGTGGCGTTGAGGTCCTCGATCTTAGCCTCACCGAAGACGATGTAGGTGTTGCTGTTGGGGGACTTGTAGACCTCGGGGTTGTTGATGACGAAGAGGATCTGTGTCGGACGTGGGTCAGCCTTGTTTACCCCTCCAATGATTGCACCACCCCTCATTCCCTCTCTCGACAAGGTCTAAACTCACGTTCTTCGGGCGGCGCAGGGTGACGCGGGTGATGCCCTGCACTCTCGTCAGGTGCAGCTTCTCGAGGGCCTTGCGGGCCTTCTTCTCGTTGCGGGAGTGGATGACGGCGGTGGAGCCGGAGGGAAGGCCCTCAGCATCCTCGCCCTCAACCTCGGAGTCGGAGCTCTCGTCCTCGTGCTCCTCGACGGAGACCTTCTTGGTCTCGTCATCGGGAAGCTCTTCAACGCGGGGGTTGGCCATTTTGTCGACTGCAAAAGATGGTGATTTGGTCAGCTGCGGGGAGTTCTTGCAATTTTTCTGAGTTGGGTGGCGTGGGTGGTGGTGGTGGTGGTGGGAGCTAGGATCGCGCAAACGGGGAAGCTTGATTTGGCGAGCGAGCTGCTACGTTGTGTGTGAAAAAGGGAAATTGGGCCGTTTCTTTTCGCACAAAATTGTGCGCAACGTTCGCGGGTCGTTCCAACATGATTTTGACGCAAAATTCGAGACGCAGACGGGCAGCACTCACCAAAGTTTAGAACGAGGGATCCTCAACTCGACGTGGGGTGAATTGTTCGGTGGCTTTGTGGTTTGCAGGAAAGATCGTAGAGAAATTCTAGGGTTAGCCGAACACCCACTGGATCGCAGTGACTAAAGCGGGGTTACGTAAGCAGGCCACTCCCCTCATGGCGTCCGGATTCCCCAGATGCAGATGCGTGGAACTACGATGCAAGGCCGCTGTACATGAATGACATTCTGGTAAATCTCGGCATTCATTCTCACAAGGCTGAAGTCGCAAGAAATGCAAACAAATGGATCTGGACGTGTGCACGCGTGTCTGGGGGTTGGATGTCTTGGCCGCGGAAGAGGCACGTCAAAATAGTGTCAAGATGATGATTTACAGTCGTCTCCGAACGAATAAAACAACTTTTTACTCCATGTCCCCGTCACATGCCAACCAGTCTATTTCTATGATCTTGATTGTGCCATGAATTCATTTTTGTGTCTCTTACTTTCCGTATTTGACGCCGGTCATCACGATTGATGATGATGAATGTGACATACAGCCCTTCCAGTTACGGAGCAAAAGAGAAGTGCAGCAACCCAATGCTGCAATGGAGATGCAGACCAAACCGGATTTCCCATGCTGTCACGCTCTAAACCAGCCCCGTAATCTTCAAAGTCAACCCTCCCTTTTCGACAGAATTCCCCAATCGCAAGGTGTGTGTCGTGTGTGAATTATCCATCTTACGCGGCGGCCTTGACCTTGACGAGCTCCTTGCGCTGCTCGAAGCGGCGCTGCTTCTTGAGGCGCAGGACCTTGAAGCGGTCGAAGTCGGACAGGTTCTTTCTTCGCTCAATCTGGGTGCTGCGCTTGAACCAGTTGGTCTCCTTCCACTTCTGGTCGATCTCGGACTTCTCCCAGAACTTCTTGACGGTGCCGGTGCGGGCGCCGCGGGGCAGGTTCTCAACCTTGAGGGAAGACAGGAGGGCGTTGGAGAGGGAGATGGGTTGGCGGGGGACGGCGAGCTTGGCGTCTGAGGAGGGACCGTCGACCAGAGCCTGTATGCACAGAGTCAATTTCCATTTCATTCCTGGTTCCCGGCGTCTTCCACCACCAAATCCCAAGACTGCAAACTCGAGGCCTGATCGTTCGTCGCCGGGGGGGAAGGGATTCAACGTACGCGCTTGTGGTCGATGATCTCGACAATGGTCGCGAGGCGGCCGGCGTAGGGGCCGTTGCCCTGGAGAAGGACGACGCGGCCGACCTCGACCAGTCGCCACTTGGAACCCTCGATGGTAGCGTCACCCATTTTGCTGGTCGGTCTAGATGTTCGGGAAGATGCGATGTCAGAAGAGGTTTCCTTTTCCTTTCGGGGAGTGCGATCGAGAAGTTGGGATGTTGTTGGAGGTGGTCTTTTGTCTGGGGGGAAAAGGAGGGGCGCGCGTCGACTTACCAGACGTCAAAGATGTGCTGCTATGGTTAGTGGTGTAGTCCTGATGAGGTTCCGCTCGCGCTCGCAATTTTTCTGTTTTGGCGTGTGCGAAGCAAATTTGAGCCCTAACCTATCTACTGTGGTCGTTTTGCCGGGTGGTCCGAGCTGCGGTGGCTTGGTTTCGCCGAGCCGACAATCAGCCGGCCCAATGTGGTCTAGGCGGGCGGTCAGCAAGGTCGGTGATTTCCTGCCGTGCTCCACCGACGACCGTAATTTTTAATGCATCGACGCGCGCGCGCAGCAGGTTCTTCCTCCTTCTCATTCATCACTGCAACAGCTCCGAGCTGGGAAATAGTACAACTTGGAGAGTTGCAAAATCAAAGCAATGCGGCAAGCACATCACAACAGGTATGTTTATCCCTCTGTCTTCACAAAACCACGCTCCCCTGGAATGATGAAAAAAATTTGCGATTGATTTCATTCGGTGGCCCTCTTTCGCCGGAGCGGCTATACCGTCTGAATACATGATATTCAATTCTTACATATTCTGACCTACCCATTTGTCTCTCTTGATCGTCTCGCTCTCTTGAGAAGCACTTTGCTAATTCAGCATCAGGTACTAGCAGTTAGTCATCCATCCTTCAATGAAACAAATATCTTCTATTCATCCATAGAGACTCCGTTATGTACCTTGCGACATGCGTGTTTTCAGTGATCGATATTGTTTCAACCTGTTTCAATTATAGCTATTAAATCGTAATGCTCGTATTCCTCGTCTCCTGCCAACCCCTTAATTCTCTTAGGGGAATCGGGGAACCATTCATGCCTTGCCCTTGCGCCTCAGCTCCTCCTCTTCCTCGGCCTGGATCTGGGCGTCGATCTTGGCACCTCTGGATGGCTCGTTTCCGTGCGACCTGGCCTATGTGATGGTGAGCAAGGTTTGTCTACGCTATGTGGGCAATGGACGTACGGGCAGTGTGGGGTCGATCTTGCCGAGGCGAGTCTCGAGAGTGTCATTATCATCGTCCTCCTTGTCCTTCTTCTGTGATGGAGTTAGCTGCAGACTGGATGATCTGCATGCGGTGCACGTACCTCCTCGGCCGCGAGCCTGTTGGCAATGGATCTCTCATCCTCTGCAATGGTGTTAGCAGAAGCTAAGGTATCGGCAAATAGGTAAAAACACACTGGAGTCAGTGGCCTGGTGGGAGTTCTCCTTGCCCTCCTCAAAGCGCTCAGCCTGTTCGACCTCATCCTCCTTCTGATTTCTCTGGTCGCCAGCCTCGTAGACGCCGCTGGTGCCAACCTTGGAATCGCCGGCCATTGTGATTGTTACTGGAGATGTCTGATCGGGAAAGATGTGGTTTTTGCTGTGAATAGGGTAAGAGGATCAGGTCATACGATTTAAAAGGTGGTGTTGTTCTTGGACGTCAATTGCTGCAGGCACCTCCATCTATATATGAGCACTTGGTGAGGCGTTCCTGCCCGACTAGACCCATTTGAGATGCATCTTGAGGCACGTCATGACGTCTTCAGCGCCGATTCTCAGCTCAGACAGGCGCAAAGCATCCCCTACGTCATGCAGCTGTCATTTCCTTCGCAAAACCCCCTGACGGAATCTGTTTCTGCCCAAACCACATGGGAAAAATCGGCGATGCATCCGGAAGGGACAAAAGGGTTGGGATTGCGGGCGGCCCCAGGATCTCAACCCCACCCCGCTTTGTTTGCACCATCTTGCCTGGACCGTCTCTCAGTCAGATTTGGCTGGTTTGTCGCGTGCCTCAAACGACTACCCCTGGGGAATCTAAGATCTTAGATACGAAAGCTTGAAGGGGCGGTTCCTCCCGATCACTTGCATAACCTAAACGCCGACGTTGGGACTCGAGATGCTCCATGCTGGCCGTGGAACTGTCATCCTTCAAATGGCAGCGATGGTTACGTGCTGCTCCCGGTGAATGTGGAGGTCAAGTGAACACTCAGAGTGCCTGACGGGCTACCTGTCGCAATTGCATCATTGGTGACGAGACCCATGATGAGGGGAACTTGAGGCTCTGGTCTTGACATCGTGGCCGTGGACCCAGGTGCATGAGCCACCAGCGGGTGCAGCTCCCCAGCGCCATTGCCAGGGGTAAGCGCGACAGAAACCCCGCCGTGCGTCAATTCGGTCCAGACCTGAGCGGGCGACCGGGATGACGTAACTGCGTGGGAGCTCTAGGAGCTCCACTACCGACTTCATCGCATCGAGCTGCACGCCGCACCGCGCAAAAAGCAACAGCTGATTCCGAAAAAAAACTACACCATCACCCTTCAACTCTCCATCAGCCTCGCCAAAATGTTCCGCTTCGTGAGTAGAAGCCACCCCAATTGATTGGCACTGTGGCAAGCAGCTAATACCCCGCGCAGCACAAGACCCTCGACATCGTCACCCTCTTCCACAAGGCGAGCTCCCCCGCCTCCGTGAGGGCCGCCAACATCCTCAAGCAGGTCTCCGCCAACACCGCCGCTGGCGCGACCGAGGACCAGGCCAGCGACCACAGCGTCCAGACGAACCCCAAGAAGTCCCGCGCCGAGTTCGAGCTCAACATCACCGAGGAGAACCCCACCGCCGATCAGGTCAAGACGATCCTAGAGTACGTCGGAAAGAGCAAGCTGTCGTCCATCATCCAGGGCGCCTCGACCGAACAAGAGGCCCTGAAGAAGTTCCAACAAAATGCCGAGACCTTCCAGAGACCTGTGGTATGTGCTCCCCCTTGGCCTAGGTGCCTGTCGTGGATCTCCAAGATGGCGCCTTGCCTGTTGTCGAACAAACGTAGCTGATTGAGACATGCAGATTGTGGACTGGAACAACGGGAAGGCTGTCGCTGGCGACAATGAATCTGAAATTCTCAAGATGCTCAATGCCTTGAACAGCAGCAAGAGCTGAGAGACAAGTGCTCTTTGGTACCTTTACCACCACTGTATAATGAAATACCACAACCCAATGCAACTCTAGTAGTAGTTGAATGATGAACACAGCTCTTCTGCAATGACTCTTTCACCGTTTACCTGTCTCCATTTTTTAATCCCAATGTCCGACGGCCTTCACCCCAGTGTAATTCTGACGGAGGGCGGGTACTTGGGGTGAGGATTTGGTCTGCTACTCTTAATGTTGACCGTTGTATTGGAACTGCTGGCCTGGAAATGGGATAAACAGGTTCAAAGTACTTGGTACACTTCAGCAAAGGCAACGGCGAGAAAGGAGGCTAACTAACCTACATGTTGTCTTTGATTTGCTGCAGCTTCCTTGTCAATTTGCAAGCATGGCTTTGGTTCACTTGGGAGGTAGGTGGTGAGGAAGGAGGGATGCCTCTTCACCACCTCCTTGATTCTGTCCTTGCCGTTGTTGCTATCGTCTCTGTTGTTGACACTTCTGTCTCTATCATCCTGGCCGTTCTCGCTGTCCTTCGTGTGTTGTCCTGCATCTCCTCCATGATCTGGATCTTTAGACAGGAATTTTGTTCACCCTCGCTTGTACCGCAACTCCAGGCTGGAAGGCTCTTTCCACCAGCTCTTTCCTGTACTTGCTCCTGCCTACCCACCGCCCTACCTCCTGCCTCCTGCCTCTTGCCTCTCGCCTCCTGCTGCTCACCTCCTGCCTCGTCGCTAACCCCCACAAGACCAGGCCCTTTCTTCCTCCTCGCCACAACAATCCTCTCTCCATCCCATCCGTACACTCCTCCTCCCTCCTCCATCTCACAACTTTGGCGCCGTCGCAACCTTCCCTCGCAATCGCCGCCATCCCATCTGCCCCCATTGATATCGTCTCTTCTTCCCGTTCCTCCGCAAATACACATCTTTTGCAGGGTTCACCTTGAATAGGCCTCTTCCCACCGCACCTTCAGTTTCAGCCCGCGTCTCTGCATCATGGCTCATCCGTCTTTCAACAGAAACGGTGGCCATCACCCGAACCGACGACACCAGTCGGCGGGCAGCTACGATCGGCATGGGCGTGGTCCATTCAATCGTCAACGAGACTTCCAAACCCCGGCAAGCGGTAGTCAAGTCCCTTTCTACTATCACCCTGGTCCCCGATCCCAGCCCCAGCCGCAGCCCGTTTACCCGGTTGGCGGCAACCTTCAGAGCGAGTTCACAGTGTTGTATCCACAAGGCATCCCAGAGTCTTATCCTATGGTCGCTAGCCAGGATGGATCCATTCCGAAGCTGTACACGGAGAGTCACCTTTCCGAGTCCTTCTACACTGCCCACAACAAACCCGTCAAGGCGATCTTCAGCACCAACGGTGGCAAGAGCCAGCCTCGCTTCATAACACCTTCCAACTTCGAGCGCTATCGCCAACTGCCACTGTGGAGCGCTGAGGAGATTCAGAAGAATGCCAATTCAATTCGCAAGAAGTTCTGGGAGTACATGATGGACATGATTCAACCAATCTGCTGGGAAGACATGTACGACTACTTTGATTGCCACGACATTTACTATCATGGCGCCCTCAACATCATTAATCTCCTTCGTCATCTGTGGCATGAGAATCAAGACCTGAAGAAGGAGGCTCACCGCGAGATCGCCCTGCAAGTCGGCATTTGGTGCGATCGTTGGCTCGACAGAAGTGACAACAAGCGGAAGCTCCTGGGCTTCCAAGACTGGGGCAACATCAAAACACTCCTCAATGCAGACAACGACGTCGGAGATCTTGCCGACTCGCACGCCGGGATCATGCGGGATGCCTTGCTCTATCGACAAAATCAGCTTCGCCACACGCCTGTACCATCCCCCACAGGTTATCCTGATAATCAGCTGGGCGTTCAGGGAGCCAGGATTCAACACTGGTTATGTAAGTAACTCGATTCATTCATTCCTTAGTCTTTCCATCAGCATCCTCCATGCACAACCACACCTCTTTTGTTGTTTCATGATGAACTAATACGATTTCAGATGACCAGCCCATCGCTGATAGCCCCAACGGCCTTCACACCCCCTCGTCTTTGTCGTATCCTAGTTCCGGTGGCCAGAGCAGCCTCGACAGCATCCCAGAGCACACGCAGCCTCCCCAAGGATACCGAGCGCCCCTGGTTGCCATCGGAACCAGTCCGAACAACGTGGTCTCTCAGACCCCATCCCAGCCCCAAGCCGCCCCGGCATCTGCGCAGGAGGGTGAAACCAACGGCTGGGAAAGGGTTCCAGGAGTGGATGAGACAATGCATGGCCCAGTCCTCCGTCGATCTCCCATCAAACGGGAGTCTCGCAAGAACAGCACTAGCATTACGTCTCCTGACCAACCCACCGAAAGCAAGTCGATGGAGCCTTCAGCGGAAGCAGGGGCACAGTCCAAGCCGCCATCTGAGGAAGTGCTCCCGGACGAAGCTTCGGGCGAGATTGAAACTACTCAGAGCACAAGGTCGCGTGGCAAAACCATCACGGTCAACCTGCCGACCACGCCGACGAAAAAGGCCTCTCAAGGTTCTGGGCCATCCGCTCCCCAGGCAGAGGCTACGTCTACCTCTGCGGTGCAGTCTATCACCTTAGCGAAGAAAACTTCTTCTCCCGCAAGCAACTCTTCCGAAGCCAAGACAGTGCCGCCTTCAAGCCCGCCGAAGCAACTGAAGACAACTTTTCCCTGCCTAACCACAACGCAGAGCTCCTCGAAAGCTTCCACCCCGTATAGTCAAGTATACAACGACGACAACGCCGACAACGTCGAGGTAGTTGAGTTCCCCGAGCGCTCTCACCCTACTCTGACGAAGATGCAGGAGGATTTGCAGAAGATTATCGCTGGTCGTGAGTTGGATTCAATCTTCGACACAATGGCTTCAAGCAACCAAAAGGCATCGTCAACAGCGGAGCAGACTCCGACTGCCGTCGATGACACCGACCCAACGCCCAAGCCCAAGAGCAAGAGCAAGAAGAAGAAGAACAAGAAGAAGAAGGTTGCTGCTGCTGCGTCTACTACGCCGCCTCCCACCACCTTCACGATCGATGAAGATGAGGATGTTATCACTCTCACGCAGAACTACAGAAAGGAAGACGCACCTAGGACTCTGGACGAATGCCTTAGCCGGGGTCTACGATCTATCGAAAACTACGAGCCTGCTGAGGTCGAATACGTTCCCACTGTTGATCATCATCCGAAACAAAATATTACCCAGAGCTCGGTGGACCGCCTTGCCGAGGATTTGGCTTCGATCAATATCACACAGCCGCCTCAAAATCACCAGGCAGATGCTTCAGACTCACAGACAGAGCGAACTGACAACTCTGCCAAGCCCGCCATCAAAGGCTTCCGCGCCGGCGCTGGCGGCTCTCTTCGCTTCTCGAAAACTCGGAGCAAAAACGTCAAAGACTTGAGCTTTGCTAGCCACATGGAAGCCGCCCATGGCACGAACCAGCCTTTCGACCCGGCGCTCCTGACTGACGCAAGCTGTAGCACCGCCAATGATGGCAACTCGAGCAATGGGTCTCAAGGCAATGTCTTGACGCCTGCGACGCCTCCATCCGCTAGGGAGACCCTCTCCAAGAAAACCCTGTCCAAGGAGAACTCTCCCAAGGAGACCTCTCCCAAGGGAACCTCGTCCAATGGGACCTCGCCCAAGGAGACTTCGGCCTAGGAGGCCGCGTCCAAGGAGCGCACACCCAAGGAACATGGAGCACGCCTCGATCCTACCCCGAAAGCTGGTCTCAATCCTCGTGCCAATGAGTTTGTGTCTCCTCAAGGTCCTCCGGTGCGCACTCCGTCAGTAGCCCGGCTTAGGATAGCACCGATCCCTTTGGTCCCTGTAAAGGGGTCTGTTCGGCATAAGCGCAGCCCGACCCCCTCATCGGGTGCCACATCGCGCACAGTTACACCTGGTGGCACGCCCCAAAAGACCACAACCGACGCTGGTGAGGCTCCCAAGAACGTTCCAAGCCATGTTGGGGATGTTGCTAAGAGCAGCGCGGACGAGAAGAAGAGTGACGTCGCTCCCGTCACCGGCAGTTCAACTGCTAAGAAGAACAGCGAAGACCATGGTAGTTGGCAGAAGAAGCGGACCTTCAGTAATAAGGTTACCCGGGCTAAGAGCCAACCGCAGCAGACTGACAACAAGCCAGGACCCAGCAAGAACGACTCCTCGTCTAAGAAGCCAAAGGTTCAAGGCCAGAACTTCTCTCAGGCCCCATCTGCGCCGACCTCGGCGCTGCTCCCAACCTCCACCTGGGCCAGTAAGTTTCGGCCTTGAATTCCGGGGTCCAAGGAGGATGGCGAACAGAAGTGAAGGAACAGATTGTTTTGGAAGAAAAGATTGCAACGTTGTGGCTTTCATTTGCCGAAAGGATTCGGTGTATGTGTAGAGTAGCAGGGTAGATTTGCTTTCATCTGGACGGGCAATCGAGGTTGATGTCATGAAATGCAGCGGTAGTGCCATGCCTGTTTTAGTGACCAGTTTTGCAAGTAATGAGCAGAGTGTGCGCCAAGAGTGATGAAGGATACCAGATCTGTCTTCTGCGACCTATAAGGTTGCAGAGGAAACTGCTTGCCCTGTGGTCAAAGTCTGCGCCAATTATCTTGTGACTAGCCAAGGAAGCATCCATCTCAGATTGTCAAAAGCTGAGAGAATTTTGGCTGAGTTATGAGTGGGTTCGGAGCGGTGAGGTACCTTAGCATAGCTGAATGAAGGGACGGTCTTCTACCAAACCCCGGAAACACTGCAAGCCCGCCGCGCGCTCTGACGACTCTCTGCGAGGCACTCACGACCACGGCGAAGTGTTGTATTTCCCCATGGTCCGAGTTGTCCGCCGCGGTGGGGACATGCGACGAAGGATATCGCGACCTCGCGAGGCTGCAGAATATCTGCCTACGAATCCGCCGAAATTGCCGGAAAATTTGACATGAAATCGGGAATCGAGCTCACCACGCCAATCGCATCGCAAAAGTCCCCTTCGACGTCGAGATAGATCGTATTCTCCCGACACGGTGATGGTACATAAACTTCTTTTTTTCCCCTCATTGACCTTCTTTCCCCTTACCGAGCGAGTCCCCCCGCCTTGGCTCCCTTATGCGCTCCCCTTGACCAGGCCGGAAACCGTCTCCTCGATCTGCTTGTCCGACAAACCTGCGCCCTGTTAGCTACCGACTCTCCGAATTGGACATCCAGAAAGTCACTACTCACCCTCCAAGGATTGGCTCTTCTCAACACCGAACTCTGCATCGCGGAGCAATATCTCGTCAGCAAATCAATCTTCCTTTCTTCGGCGATTCGGGGGAGAGTGCAGTCCTAACCGTATCTCGCGTAGATCTTGGGTAGCGTTCCGGCGGCCTCGCGGATGAGGATCGGGGTCTGGGGGTTATGCTTCTTCATCGTGGGGTACGTCCTCGTCAGGAAAGAGCTGTCGCGAGGTGCCTCGTTAGCAATTGATGCCGCAATGGCAGGCCGGGCCGGGCGTGCCCGTCTTGACGGGGACGGGGGCAGGAGGAAACTTACCGGGTCGCGGCGCTGTGCTCGCCGGTCTGGCAGAAGAGGAAGCGCACCTCCTTGAGGGCCTTGCCGAATGCGTACTTGGTCGACATCGTTGTAGGCGTTTGGCGCTGACGGTGGTGAGGTTCGTCGGTGGAGGGTGCGGCCGTCGGGTGGTAAGGACAATTGGGGTCGATTTGATTGGGGAGCTCGAGGATTGAAGTTGACGAGATGTCGTCGTTAAGGTGGGTACCATGCACAAGTATTCCGGGCCCGACTTTTGTGCTGATAGATTTCTTATGCAGATGCATAATCCGGCCCCCGCCGATGTAGGCGCCCCCCACCAAATGAGCGCTCGCCAATTTGCTCGTCGCACTTGAAGTCTGGATGGTCAGTGCTCCCCTTCCCCAATGTCAACTTTTTTCTTGCTGGACGTTGTCCCCGCTTAAGTCCGGTTGACGGGCTTCGCTTTGCGCCCGGGCGCGCGTAGGCTCTGTGCAACAGGTACGTACGGATTCCGTCCCCTACCAGCTGCCTGCCCTGCGCGAACGCACCGCTATTAGCTGCCAAAAAAAGCTGCAGTGTCTGTCCCGCTCTGCGCCCTCTCGCCTTGGCCGGACCTCCTCCCAATCAATCGCCATCCCTCAACGAACTTTCCGGGTTTATCTCAACCTTGACTCAACCTCGCATCCCAATTCCCTCCGCCGCCGAGTCCGAACCCGCCTCCCTTCCGAACGAACCCAGCTCCCGTCCTCGACAGGGAACGTGAAAAACTTCGCCGGCGTCACTACAGAGAAGCTTCGTCCCGATCGAATTCACCCAGAACCAAGATGGCCCCGGCAACCAACTTCTTCAAGGCGGCGCGCCCCGTCCTCCGCCAGCAGCCCTTCGCCGGCGCCCCGATCCGCAACGCCTTCCGCACCTCCCAGTTCCGCGCCCAGTTCCGCGAGAGCTCCAAGAGGTGGCAGAGCTCGACCGCCTCCGCCGAGGGCGCCCAGCAGAGCTGGTTCAAGCGCATGTGGGACAGCCCCGTCGGCCTCAAGACGGTGCACTTCTGGTGAGTTCCCTCCCGGCTGCTGCGAAGAGCAGACCGTGGCTGGAGAGAGATGCTGATATGAGATGACGCAGGGCTCCTGTTATGAAGGTACGATAGTCCCCCGTGAGGACCCCGCGAATTTTGTGTTATATCCCTTGCGATGCCGCCCGCTCGCGATGTCGGAGCTTGAATATGCGCGCATGATGGACGGATGATACGGACAACTGATGATGGCATCGGATGCTGACTGCGATTGGTATAGTGGGCTCTCGTCCTCGCCGGTATCGCCGACCTTGCCCGTCCCGCCGAGAAGCTCTCCCTCACCCAGAACGCCGCCCTGACGGCCACCGGTATCATCTGGACCCGCTGGTGCTTGATCATCAAGCCCAAGAACTACCTGTACGTGCCTCGTTCCGTCCCGAGCTTGTCCGAAGCCGGTCCTGACTGATTTGCGTAGCCTCGCCGCTGTCAACTTCTTCCTCGGTATCGTCGGTGTCGTGCAGGTCTCCCGCATCCTGATCTGGCAGTCTTCCCAGAAGAGCGCCGGCGAGGTCGCTCAGGAGATCAAGGAGGACGCCAAGGAGGCTGTCAAGGCATAGATGGGCTACATGGCACGGTGAAGTGGGGTTGGAGGGGAAGTAGGAGGGGGGATACGGCGACCTGTGCGGCTTGGCTTGGCTGAGGTCTGGCTGGCTGTTGTAGAGTTCCGGTAATACCACAATGAGCGTGGGGACGAAGCATGAGGGACTCACCTGCTGCGGCAGCTGCCCCTGTGTGTTTTTGAATACGTCGACAAGGTCTTCGGACCTGGGTTGTAGACTAGACCTTTCTTCTATTTCATTCATCGGGATCTTGAACGGCCCAGGAGTTGCATCTTTGTAGCCCGAGGGAAAGACATGACTTTCTCGTAAATGAGACGTTTCGCTGTACGTTGAGCCACGGCAGACCAGTGCGGAGGATGATGGACGGCGATCCGGCTCCATCTGTGTTGGCTATGAGTAAGTCACGAGGCCGAGATGCCAATGATCGCAGTACCTGGCTACTACCGTCTGTCTAGCAAAAGTGAAGGCTGGTCACAGAGGGTTCTGGATCATGACAGCGCCAAGCTCACTCGCTCTGATCGAGTCAATTTGTAAGAAACCACGTCATGCCCGAACCCTGGTAGGTTGTTCATCCCAGGCAGTCGGCTGCGACGCTTTTGGGGACAAATGAAATAAATTCAACAAAAACTAAAGGAGTGTTCCTACAAAATCCTAGCTGCGTTGCAGGCCAGATCGCCCTCAACATTCCTCCGAGGCCCTACCCAGATACATGCGTGTGGACATCTCCAAAAAACCAGTCTCGTGTGCCACTTCATTCAACATGCCACTTCACTCAAGATCCTCAAAATCAGCCTCCGGGATATCATCCTCCTGCGTATCGCCCGAGCCTTCACCTCTCCGAAAACGTCCGCTGCGACCGGTGGTTCCCGAGTACTCAGACCCCACGCTGCGTTGCGAGGCGGTACGGCTAGGGAGTCTAAGCAACCGATTATCCTGCTTCTGGTCCAAGGAGGCGAGGAGCGAATACCTGGGCCCTTCCTGCCGCGGTCCGAACACGTCGTCCTTCAGAAACCACCGATGCATCAAGTTCATTCCCTTGACAATGTGTGCACCGTTCGCCCAGTGCCACGGAAACCAGCCAGCGAAGTCGCTCAGGGAAGAGACGTTGTAAACCTCGATAGGATGAAGGGGATGCGGGAGTATCGGGATGCGGCTATGGCGCTTGTGATGATCCAGCTTGGATGCTGCCCATATGGTCAAGTCCCACAGGTAGGTACGGGTGAAGTCGACCTGGATGACCTGGGGCTTCTCGAGGACTTCGCCTTTACGGCGGAGGGTGATGACATAGTTCCGTGCCTCGGGACCCTCGTGCTCGACGTGGTGTTTTTTGTGGAGGACGCAGCTGTGGATGATCTGTTTCATGATGTCGAGGCGGGTCTCCCTGTCGAGTGAAAGCTCCCGGTCCAAATCGTCATGAGGGCGTATCTTGCGCCGCGGGAAGAGGCCATCGCATTCGTCGCGAACACACACGGACTCGATAGAAGGACCCTCAACGTACTCCCTAAGGACAGCGCCGACATACCTATTAGAGGTATTCTTCGCGTCCTTGAGCCGGTGCCGAATGACCCAGGTTCCGTGGTACTGTGGGACGATGTGAGGCGGTCCGGTCATGTCTTCCTCTGCTGAGTAGAAATGCTTGTAAATGCCGGCGAGTCGACTGAGCCCAGAGTCGGCCTGCTGGGTCGGAGATAAGACTGGAGCAAACGGGAGCGCCAGAGTGTCGTAGAGCAGATCGTCGAATACTTCGGCCACAACAATAGCGTCCTTGCGAAGGGTTTCGCCGTTGAATAATCTGGTGATGGGGGTCTCTTTGACCTGGCAAACGAGCAGCAGAGGTCTTTGAGGAGCATCCTTGGCGGGGTCTCGAGTGAGCTTCAAGACTTTGAGACGCAGCTTCTCTAATCTCATCTGCTCTTCACGAGGCGTGTAGTTGCTTGGGTGGTTGATCCTCGATTTGGCGAGTTTCTCTTCTTCCTCGTCGCCCAGCCACCCGTACTTCGGTCCTCCATAAGGCGGAGTCGGAGTGTCATGGGGATAGAGATTCAGCGTCGTCCCGACGGCATACGGTGCGAGAGGGTCGCTGGATGTGGATTCCTCAAGAGACATGTTGATTGGAAGGTTGCTAGCAGTTGATGAGTGAGTTTCGTGGCAAAGTCAGAGATCAACTTGAGAAGCTCGCGGGTGTGATGCGTGTGAGATGTGGTAGATGGGAATAGCAATGACTGAGACCAAAGTAGAAGACTGATAATCAAGTGTAAGGAATTTAATATTGTGGGGGTTGAAAGGTGGTTTTAGGTTCTGGATTCTTGCCATCGCCGAAAGGTCCGTCAAGGTAGGCTGCGACCTACAAGAGAGGTCACCAGAAGTCTAACAAAGCGATTGATCTATGCAAAGAAGAACACCGGGACACCAAGGTGAAAAGCCTTACCCAGTTCACTGTGACCGAAATTCTGGTTAGCAAAAGCCTCGTCGAATCATTTGATGGCTCATCCACGTTTGCTATCATGTTTCGCGACGGATGCTTCTCATCTTCGACTCTGACTACTCGGTCTACGTCTTGAAGTCCAGGTGCCTCTGATTTACTGGCAGCAATGAGTGCAGTTCAAGATCCATTGCCGTTCTCCATCTAACTCGTACCTTTCCTGAAGCACTGAAGGTCGAGCGCAAATGAGGGGCTCATCTGCCATGGCCTTTGTGTTGCGAGTACGCCGACAAGGTCTTCGGATTTGGGTTGTAGACTGAACCTTTTCCCCTGCACCGTTGAAAAATCTAACAGTTCATCATTTAAGACTGCACGAAGGTCATATCGTCATATAGTTTGTGGTCGAAGACTTCCGCTATGATTACGAGGCCCTTTTGGAGGGGTGTGGCACTGACAGGAGGCTGCGAAACGTTTGCAAACTAGGCGAGAGGCCGCTGAGGAGCATGTGCGTCGGCAATGTACATGGTATCTAGAACGCGACCGACAATCCATCATCGACATTCTCGTTGTTCTCGGGCATGTAGCTACTTGGATTGTTCCGATAAAATTACTGCCAAGGCCTCCACCACGTCAAGAGGAAGCACACGATAAACGAGGGAAGCAAAATTAATGTACAACGGGGATTCTTCCACGATAAGTGCAAAGGAATAGAACCACCTACACTCAACTTAAGTGTTGCTTCTCAATACTGGTCGAGGTATGCAATATCTACGGCGGCTGTTTGCTCTATTACTTAGACCAGCTCATTCGGAAGGGGGACAATGCCTGATTTGTTTACGATCCTTCCACGAGACATCTGACGTGGCCAAACATATTTAGAGTATCAAGAGAAAGAACGTTGAACGAGACTCAACTTTCAACACTGCAGAGCAGTATCAACAGAGCCAGGCGACGTATGGGTCAGAACGATTGAATTGCTGGGCGAAACCAAACTCGGCGTGAACATGACTCCTATCCTATGGGTTCAACCGTCAACGTAGAATTGAATGGCCATGTCCCACTGGAAGATTGTATCTAAGGACGTGTTTCAACGTATGAGCTATTGGTCATGGATAGGAAGCCTCGCGTTTTCCGCTCGGAGGTGATCTGATCCGCTAATGGGACAAGCGGCAGGACACGTGTTGTGAAGAGGTGAGGTACACGTGGGGCGGGACCTCTTGGCTACACCCAACAGATCCGGAAAAGTGACTCTAGTGACGGGAGTGTGCTTCTTATGAGGCCATACAGAAGAGTACCAGCTACCTCCGCGACTCACACATTTGCAGACAAAGCTCAGGAAAGCGTGTTTCGCCAAGAACCTGAGAGAATCATGCGCTGGGGGTTGGAGGAAGGAACAGGCTGCGTACCGCATGCTACTTTCTGACTTTGTACCTTATGCACCACAATCGTGCTGAATGCGTGAATGATCACAAAACTCACAGCATCAACAAGGGTTAATCGGCCATTGCGGAGAGAGAATGCCAAAAAGATGGCCCTTCACCGTGACAACACATCGCAATCCACCGTGGCTTACATGCTGTAACATAGTGCGTCTTTCCTCATCACTAGATTCGGCCTTCGACCTCCTCAATCTGCTTCCTTGTCTTCAGATTCGACGCGACAAACGGCACGCTGCTTGCGCCCGACACTCAATACGAGTTCCGCGAAAGTAGCCAGCCAGAACAAGTCCACCACGGCGCCTAAGCCCTTCGCCACGTACCATTGGAGCCCCTGAAATTGACCGAAGCCGGGGTCGCTCTCATCTCAAGCGTGCTATTTCCAGCGAATTTGACCAGACGGAAAGCATTTGCATAGTTGGAGTTACAGATGCATGTCGGTGCTGCTGCCGGCGCTGCTGCCGGTGGGGCCGGGTGTCTAACAAGCGACGTTGGGGAGCCCCGGTCCCCAAGTCCTGGGTAGGAAGGAGGGCCGGGGCAAACATACCCCGTTTATGTGAAAATGTGATGAGATCTCGCATTTTTCTGACTATTCATGCAGTTTCCATGGTGGACGAGTCACTTCTTACCGCCTGTTTGCGCTGTTCCTTGCCATGACGCGCCCCGCCTGCATGATGCAGGCGTTGATATGCAGGTAGCCGTCGCGGCGTGACGGAATCGGACGCCAGATGAGATAACACGATATATTGATTTCATGCCGGGCATGTCGTACGTCGCCAAGTAGCTATCCTGCAGGTTGCCTCGATGCGATTTATCTGAGTCCTTATACACACTGTGTGCAGCCACACACGAGTTTGCCGCCAATTAACTCATTGGGGCAAACCCGTGAACATCAGGAGTTAATTCAGTGCTTGGTTCATGTCATGGCTTGCCATCATACACTTGGATAACCCCCATCTCGCCATCTTCTGTCGTACCGTCATCAGGCTTTCCTCTTGTCTTCACCATATCACGTCGTTTTCTATTTCGATTTGACTGATCACCCATCCGTACCACCCTGCTTACTAGAATCCAACTCGACATGTCTGCCTCTACGTCTCAACCCCATGCTGTCTCGAAGAAGGCTACCAGCGTGGCGACAAACTCCGAGAAGGTCGCCCAGTTCGACATGTCCTCCATCGACAAGAGCTCGCCGTCCTTGCTACAACAGGCACTTGCGTACGGTCTCGAGAGTGGTAGCAAGTGTGTCTGCGTGGGCAATCAGTCCGATTGGCATCTCATATCCTTCAACCGACCCGAGGCCTCGGTCAACGAAGCCTTCTACGACAACACTTCCGATCATCTGCAGATAAGCGTCATCAAGAACAGGGAGAATCTGCTTCCTGCCCTTATCGGATTTCTTGGAGATGCTCAGCAAACGGAGACAGCTCAGGTCACCTCCGCCCCTTCCAAGCTCTGAGAACCCCTACATACTGGCTTGGGTGTGCCTCTCGTTCTTTTCTCTTCGTAAGTTCTTTGCTCTCATCCTCCAATGGCTCGAGCTTTGATGGCTGACGGGTTCTTGCGAAGGTTTCATGAGCTGTGGCACTGGATCTCATCTGTCTCAGATCTTGTGATTGCGTTATGAATGGGATATGCATTATATTAGATGGAGTACAACAGTTCATTCTCGTCACCCACACAATAAACTTCTTCATCGTGTGTGTGTTGGCTTTTTTGTTGTGTGCGTGTTTTGTTTTTGTGGCATGTTCTGAGGCCATTGTACCAAGTCCACGCGGTGGAGCGTGGCTCTTTGTTTGTGATCCTTCGTGTTTGTTGCCCGGCTAGATTGACTCACAACGCCGTAGACGCTTCACTCGTAGCGAGTACCAAAGTTTCACTAATAGAACCGAATGACTCGGACCTCACGAAGGTACTCTTCAGCGCCTCCACAAGGGCAATCAAAGCAATTTTGACCCCCATACTTGTTAACTTGGCTCTTTTTTTCGGTGTTTTTGATTACTTGGCTAATTTGCAAATAAAACAAAACAATCACCATACAAAACTACGTCATACCCATTTGAAGCTATTTATACTACTCCTAACAGCCCGAAGTTATTGCTGGGCAGTATAACCCCTCTCTTCAGCCAATTCTTCGCTAGCTGGAGACTCTCTATAGTACTGGGCTTCATCGAGAGCCTCTGCGACGTGAGGGTTAATTTGGCCTAACTAAAAGCCCTCTCGCAGTCGGCAGACATCGCAGGGATAGCAAAGACGTCGATCGCCA
>VYYT01000258.1:0-40295 GCA_032988895.1 Colletotrichum kahawae | reverse complement strand
TTCGAACGGATAGTTTTGGGTCCTTTTTAATAGCTTCAATTGCAAGGATAATGCGACTTTCATTTGAAGAAGAACTCATGGTCGTACGTAGAGGAAGGTTGTTGTGAAGGTGAAGAGTGTAGAATTAAGGAAAAGTGGGCGGCTCGCTATGATGGGCGACTCGCTATGCATATACGTTAGAAATAATATTAAATAGTTAACTAAAAGTTCTTACTTTATTTCAATATTAATAAACTTAATAAGTATTACTTTTGATATTATTAAATAAGGTTTTATAAATAAATAAGTTTTTCTTAATAATTTAAGAAGTATAGTTTTAATTACCTTTCTTTAAGATAATATTATAATTAATAAATTATTAGCTTTTCTATATAATATAAAGTAAAGCTTTAAAAACATTATAAATAGCTAAGTTAATAGTTAATATATTACTAATAGTAGTAAATAATATATAGATCTAAATAATAATTTTATAAAAAGTTAATATTATGTAGCTAATAAAGTAATTAATATATTAGGTATAAGTTAGTAGAAGCATTATAATAACTAATAAGAAGTTAAAAGAAATATTAAGAAATATATATAAATAAGTTTTTAAAATATAGAAGTATAATAACAATAATAGTAATAATAATATAAATAGTAATATTAAAAAAGAGTTATTTTTAAAAGCTAATATAAGAGTTAAAAATAAGCTTTTTTTAAGCTTTAATAAAAAAGCTAAAAGTATATTAATTTAATAGTATAATAAAAAGTATATTTCTAATACTTCTAGTAATTATTAATAATATTAACTTTATTATTAAAAAGTATTTAGCTTTATTTACTACTTATTAGTTTAAAAATACTACTAAACTAATATTAATAACTATTCTTTTTAAAGATATATTATAATAAAACTTAATAAACTAATAGTAAATCTACTATATAAGTAATTCTAGAGATATTAATTTAAAACTGACTTAAGTTATTTATTTTAAATATAAAAGTTTAAAAAGTTATAACTTTAAGTAATTAGAATAAAGCTAAGTATTAAAATATCTAAGTAAGCTTTTTTTATTCTTTAATAAATCTTTTAAACATTGTACTTAATCTAGAAGCTAGATTTCCTTTTTTCTAAGTAATATTAGCTTATTTAAGCTAGCTAAGCTTTTAATATCTTAGGCTTAATTAATTAACTGCTTAAATAGCCTCAATTTGATTAGTGAATTAATTAATTGATTGATTTAGCTTGGATGGGATGCTGCGCTAGATGCATTATGCCGTGCTTGAGGTTGAGGTTGTCCACAACTCAAGTCAGCTGCTTCAGCCACTCTAGCTTGAAAATGCGCCCCGGGTTTCCTCAACTGTACCACCATGGATGTAAATACTCGTGAACCCGACAACATGGCCGTTCAGTTCATCCAATACCAGTCGATCGAACGGAACCAAGTTTGGATGCTGAGGGAGGCGCATCCACAGGTTCATTTCGTTCCATATCCTGTGCAAGAGCTGCGCAAGATAGTAGTGTTTGAAGACAACCTCCTTTGCACAGTTGGAAGAGTATCGACATGTTTCTTAAGATGTTCAATCGCCAGAACCCTTCGGTATCTTGCTCCTCATCCATAGTGGCCGCTATCAGTCGCCTCTGGTCCCATTCAAGGACATGCCAAGTGCTGGGCCCTCCTGGTGTGAGGTCGCCAGCTGGAGCGGAAAACCTTGACTCTGGGTTGATCATATCTTGATCGCTGTACTCGCGGTGAGAGTCGGTGGTTGTGATGAAAGACACTGGAAGAGGCTGTGGAAAGTTTGGGTGGGCGAAACGAAGGAGTTCTCATGGACGCAAGGAACATGTAGGCAATTGAGATGTATGTGGGATGTGCCGTGCTTCTGAGGAGGGGAGTATTTATAGCTGTTGGCAGGAGATGCGGAAAGAAAGCACAGCCTGAAGAGTGTGGGGTAACCAACAGGTTTTGTTTTGCGTCCAAGGCATACGTGGATATCATTTGTGGCGGTTGTTCTTTCTACCCCATCACGTCATGTGTCTGCCCACCAACTGAAGTCTTCAGTGAAGAAATCGTCACCGCAAAAGCCCTTGTTATGGATAAAGACCTTAGTCCCAAAGTGTGAACCGCAGCAGATTACACCGCTCAAACCTCAAGTACAGAGATCTTTGTCAAGGAATGGTTGCCTAGTCGAAATCTGGACGAACAAGAACCGTGTTTGAAATGCCTATCAAATCGACTAATCACCGACGGATTCTTTCTTCCCTTCTAACTTTTCTTCTTCGCAGTTTGCCGCCTGGAGGCGCACCTTGTTGACTGGCGTATGACTCTCACGGGGAAACATTCGAGGGCCAGGATGGCCTAATCACCGACGGAATTCCTGTCATATGGGTAAAGTACAGCTATTATCAACGAGCTATGTATGCAATGATGCAGGAACCGCGACTTCAGCTCAGGTTTGCCTTTTTATAAAAGCTTTGGGTTGCCAGTTCAATTTGAGCCCTTCTTGAACAATCACGGCCAACCAAATATATCTCACTCAGCACCAACTTCTTTCCTTGAGACAACCTCGAATTACTTCAAACCTCAAGCATCGTTCGGGAGCCCGGCTCTTTAACAATGGAAGACAGAACCATCGCAATTAAACTAGGCCAGATTAGAGAGATATGCCTACAGTGCTCGCCATTGATCTCCGGACCAACTGTGCCTGCGGAATTAACGAGTTTAGAGGCACCTGCTATGACGTGGCACGATCCCACAAATGGGTCTGCGGTGCAAAGGTAGCATCCAGGTCGAACATGACCGGTTTCTGCAACACGCCTGCAAACCACATTCTAGTCGTGGGGTACAAACTCGATATGAGTTGTGGCAAATGTTAAGTCAAACGCCGTCTCTGTTGTGGTTGTCTTGGGGCCTCTGCAGCAGCATTGCCGTCGTCCCGGGTAGGGGGCCTGCTGCGGCGTCAATCCACGATTACAGATTCTTCGGCAGGCCTTCGGCGTCCGGGTGCGCTTGGTGAAATGCTCGTATTGCAGCCGGGGCGTGTTTGAACACCTCTGCATCGTACCACTCAGGGTCCTTGTCATATATACTCAACCCAATCAACGCAGCACTTTAGTTTCCACCGGTGCATTCACGACTCAATAACTTTGTCGACTTCAAACTCAGGTCCAGTGCTACTGTACCCCTGTAGGTGGTCTCAAGACCCCTGAGTGAGCATAACTCTAAAAACGGGCCTGCACGCGTTTTCTCTCCGTATCATTTCGTGAGACGTACCTGTTTCACGGAAAGCGAAACCGAGGTCCCAAGCGTGTTGGACCAGGCATATCAAATGCATGATATAAAAACGGCACCTTTTCGCACATCAACTATGACCGCATGATTGATTCGTACTGCTGAACATTGGCTGGTTTACCTTTGCATTTCATTTCAACTTCTTTCATACATTGTCTTTCGTTTATCATGCGTTCTGCGCTGTTAATCTTCCTCTTGGTTCCAGCCGCTATGGCTATCATTTTCTGCAAGCCATGTACTCGTACTTGCGTGAGAGATTACACTCAATCATTACATTTACAAAAGGACCCGTGTGACTGACTGATTTAGGCCCCATGCTCTCCTCGTCTCAATTGCGGCAGTGCGTGCCAAGTTTCCTGCCCTAATGCCACAACCGCGCAGTGCTTCAGGTTAGTTGCAACTGACTATCTATCTGATACTGTGGTTCACCATATATTAGTTCTGGGGAGGGCAGCAATAGTGATAATAGAGATTGCTACTGTGCAAGTCTTACCATACATAAGATAGAGTCTATCTAACAGCATCAGTCTTAAATTATAGGTGTTTGAGGACGGAGTGTATATGGTAGAAATATATTTTAAGTTATGTCTTTCAGCCCTAATGTGTACTATGTGTTCCTAGTATCTACTAGTGCGCTGCAGACGTAGAAAGGCAAAGGACTATGTACTAATATCTTCATAGGCAGACTGAAGAGTTCAGAGCCTTAACTGGCAGTTCTTCATCAGCAAGGAGACCAAGCAAATATGTGGCCTTTTTTGTTTTCTTACAAATTCATATTCTCCTCTTTTGAGATCTCAGGATGGCGCATGCTCGGGACGGGCATGAAATATGCCGCAAGTGGATTCAAATTTCACAGATACGTTCATTTCCACCGTTCTAGTGTGTTCACTCCTTCCCTAGGTAGCTTCTTGAATGACTTCCCAATTGGCCTTAGCCCAAAGGCCTTTAAATAAATACCATTCAATTTACTTGCGTGATCTTTGAAATGCAAATGATGCTCCTCATCCTCGAGCAATATTTGTATTAGGCGGGGTAGTTAATAAGCCGAACGCATTTGCTTCGGACGAGGTCAAACAGCCTCCCACTGTTTTCAACATTATCTTGCTGATCAGGCTTGAGCAATTGAATTTATTTTTCAGTAAAAGCTTGTGGGAGCAATATCCTATTTACAGACCTCGTGTCATGGAACTACTGCATGCTTTGGCCTCGGCGTGAATTTTGACGAGCCACCTTGCTGGAGGAATTTTTCGAGGTCTGGTATAGACAATTGGATACAGAGTAGTGGTACGTATATATGACATAAGAATTGATGTTGTAAGACTGAGGAGATGCCGTGTTGATCGGAGAACAGTGCCGGGGAATTGAAGGAACAAGACAAAATATAAGATGCCAGCTGGAATAATACAATGCACGCAATACATCCAAAGAAACCTCCAGATGAAGTGTGATGATGATGAGCTCCGAGCGAGCTAGGTTCTGATAAAGACGTTTGTGGTGTCAAGGTGGAGAGTTGAAAATAGTTACTGAACGCTGCAGCCGCTGACATTAAATCAGTGCCACTGAATAGAGTTTACAATGGTTATTGTAAGCGCCGTCCGAAGACATGAATCAAGAAGCCATGCGGTCGTTCGGATGAGACGAGATCACCCGGTGTCAGTCAAGATTGGATGATCTACAGAAGTGCGGCTACCAGAGTGAACTCTGCGACGATGTTTCGCAGTACTGCAAAAGTGATGCACTAGTCATGGAAACAGAGTTAAGCTGAGGATTTTGAAGCAAACTTTCATGGACATCTATTCCCCGCTTCGTTCGCCTCGTTTGTTCAGTTCTCTTGAGTTGTTTATGAATCCGAGACGGTCGCTTTCTTGCAAAGGAAAATCTCATCATTCCTCATTCATTCCTGGATCACGGCTCGGTCATATGCCTTGGGAAGAGAATGAAAGATGCGTGTTCTGCTGCTTCTAGCATTGAGCACTCTAGCTGCTTTGGTTTCCTCGGCGCCTGGCGTCCCTGGGCTAGATTGGCCAGCAAATCGAGCATTGCCGCTGTTCCCGGATGCTGCGAAAGAAATTGAATACGCGAAGCTCACTGCATTGTCCGGTGAGGATCAGATCCTCCTCGTCTCTCTGCAGGGACTGGTGAATCGGCGCCAACCACGCTTGTACCTTTACTGGTCACCAGACTCCTCGAACTCTGACGATGCAGTCAACGAAGCCTGGCTGCGGCAAATTGAAGGTCAAGGGTTCAGGAGTGCCGACGTCACAAGTGACCCCTTTCGACTGGTCGACAAGTACAAATCTGACATTCGCGGGGCCATTTTCTATGACACGAAACTACCAGACACGATCAATCTCGCTTCGACATTAGCTGGCCTCTACGGAGCCGTAATGGCAAGCGAAGAGCTGGCGCGCCGCTTCAACATATCCGTCATTGAGGATCTGAGAGGGCGCTTTAAGGATAAATATGAGTTGTACGAGTACGCAGCCCGGAGCGTATGGCCCAAGGTCACGGATCGTCTCATCATAGCGATCAAACCTATCTCGACTATACTGTACGCAAACAGGACCTGGGAAACTCTTCTGAAGGCCAATTCATCTGTTACGGATAGTTCTAATAACGGCACTTACACAACCGACCTGTCTCGATTCATCAACCGTAGTAATACTGTATACGTCAACATTACAGATGCCTTCCCTGCCGATGGCTTTGGTCCTTCGGTCTACCGAGTTCAGGTTACAGCGGACAACCAGACCGTGGCCGACTTTCGACCTGGTGACGAGGCAGAAGATGCTTTCCTGTTTGACGACGGAGGCTCCCACTTGGCCGACTACCCCGGAGGCTGGCGTTTTGCAGACGGCTCAGCAGCCATGATTTACAAATTCGACTACCCTAGACGGGCCACTCAGTTGACGCTCACCTTGTCGATGTGGAACCAGTACCTAGTCTCCGCGTCGGCAGAGAAGCCGGGCTACCAGAAGGTCAACTCGATATTCCGCGACTACATTGTCGGCACCGCGGCGCCGTGCATCTGGCTGGACAGCAACAGGCCGCGGGAGGCGGCTTTGTTAGACAAGCTTCTTCGCCAGTTCCAGCCCAACGCTGCTTACCTCGGATGGTTCCCCAACGGCGACGAGATGACTGGCGTTACGCAACTGGCAAAGAACGGGATATACGTGGGTGCGGCGGACTTTTACTTCAATCCGACACTGTTTAGTGGGTTTAGATCGAAAGACCAAGCGGAACAGTCTACGCCAAAAGAACAGCCAAAAGATCAGCCAACAGAACCGTCGAAAGATCCGTCGAAAGATCCGTCGAAAAGCCCACCGAAACAGCCGCCATGGGGCATCCCACCAAGAAAGCTTCCCAAAGTTTTCCTTTCCCTCATTTATCTTGAAGGCGACAACCTGCAATACGACCAACGAGCCATGTTCACCCACTGGAACGACCCAGAAAGGGGCTCCGTCCCTCTCGGCTGGACCATCAGCCCCCTCCTCCGTGACATCGGCCCCGGCATTCTCTCCTACTACCAAAGAACTGCCACCAAGAACGACTTGCTCATCGCCGGACCCGACGGCGCGGGGTACACCTACCCGGGCGCCTGGCCAAAAAGGGCTCTTACCGACTTCCTCGCCCAAAGCGGCGAATACGTGCGAGAGACGCGGACAGATAGCGTCTTGTTCGTGTACGACCGCATCAACGCCACCGACAACCCGTTGACTCCCGAGCTGACGCTCGCTTTCCAGAATGCGGTGGGGAAGCAGAGGCTTCGCGGGATCTTGTACGGATCGTTCGTTTCTACGCTGGAGGCGCTGCAGGTAAACGTCACCAAGGCCTTTCCGGTGACGAATATGGTGAGTATTGGGAACGAAGACAGCGGCGCGGCGACGTTGAAGAATATCTCGGATAGTTAGAAGGGACGTGGTCCTCTGTTTGTAGCGGGGGCTGTGAGTGCATTTGACGTGACGCCGGCAAGTATTAGTAGCATGGTGAAGAAGCTTGGGGATGACTTTGCGGTGGTCAGACCTGATATGTGGTTTGATCTGCTGAGAAGGAGAGAAGGCCCCGGATGGCCCGGCCCGGGATGGCCTGGGCCTTGGTGATGAGAGCAACTTACACGCATCTCAGTACATTTCAATGGCTGTCATTACCTGACGAGAACTTGTGAAATGTCAATCACTATGAGCTTTACATGAGGCCACAAACTATGAGAATAAGATTAATTGGGCACATCTGCTTCTGTCAATCAAGTCTACGGCATGTGTCTTGTGCCCAGCGCAATCAGACGGACTGCTGCTCATCGAACCTTTTGAACAAAGTATCCAACTCCTTCATCCTCACCAAACCATCCTCAATTCCAGGCCAGTTCTCTTCGCCTGCACGCTTCCCATTTTCAACCCAAGCCGCATACCTTTCATACACCTCCCCAACATTCCTCGCCCTCACAGGCAACTCCTCCTGCCAACCGTCCCACTCCCACTCAACCACCTCCACGACATCCCTCTCATGATCATGAATCCTAATCCTGATCGGTTCGTCGTATGAATCCGAGTGCAAGTACGGACCAGCCGGGCTCTCGACCTCGACCTCCCCCTTCTCCCCCACAATCCTCCACATCAACCCCGGCCTGCCCTTGAATGATGTCCCGTTCCGAAACCTCACAGCCAACGTCGCCCCTTCGACCGCATTTCTTCCTTTCAACGCCCCGTGCACCGCAATGAAGTCGGGAACGTCGGACCTTACCCACTCCTCTCCGTCCCCAATGACCTTCACCGCGGCTCGCTGGATCTGCATCCGACTCTCCCAACCCTCCTCAAACTCCCCGAGAACATGGTGCACATAGTCAACCATGTGCGCAAACGCAATCGTGACGGGATTCCCGCCGACCCTCCGCTCCGCGAAATACGCCAAGCCCGCGGGGAGTTCGTCCCGCCCCAGCAGGTTCCCGTACGCCTCAACATCGCTGCCCAACACCTTCCCAATCCTCCCGGACTCGACGACCTCCTTGATCTTCAGCACCACCTTCGCAACACGCCCTTGAAGCCCGACGATAGTGCCTCTCTTAGCCTCCGCAGCCAACGCAGCGAGCTCCTCAGCGCCATGGAGATTCTCAGTCAGAGGCCACTCGACGTAGACCGCCTTACCCGCTCGAACTGAGGGGGCGATGAGGGATGAGTGCGTATCGACGCGCGTGCAGCAGACCACGAGGTCGACATCCGGATCCTGGGCGAGGAGCTCCGGGTCGCCGTACGTCTTGACATTCTCAGAGAGACAGAAATGCGCGCGGGCTGCTTTGGCCGCGTTCACGCTGGAGTTGAGAAGCGCAACGGTGGTGTAGTGCTCACGTCCGCGTGGGGAGAGGAGGTACGTGAGGTGAGCTTCGGCAGCCCATGATGTTTTCGCGCTGGCGGATAGGCCGATGAGGGCGATGCGTATGGGCGCCATTGTATCGCAGGATGAGGAAGTCTAATTACACGTGTATCTTTATGAGTGATTCAAATTCTCCAAATCATGATCGCAACAATGCTTCTCTTTTAACCTCCTCCTAAGCGGCTTTCGTATTCCGCTCGAAAGCGACCAGACGGTGCCAAGCCGCGATTCATCGCGTTTGAGCACATTATAAATCAGACCTTTGTCCTCATCCCAAACCACCCCATTTGTCATCTCGACTACGATCGCGCGGTCTCTGGCGCTGACGTTCCGACTAGGGGGACATCATCATGCATTAAGCCCGCTTGACCGGCCTCCAAGACCCACTCCTTGCCGTGCGCATCTCCACATCGGCCCCGATCCGTCACAGATCCCCGGAAGACCCTAGCAGCCCCGGCCCGGCCCAGACGCAGTGCCCTCACCCGCATCTTGAGAAACCACCAAACCCCACCCACCATCTCCGATCATCTACGATAATCCCCATCCGAAACACTCCAAAGCCGGGAATAGAAACGCTGTCAAATGCACCCATCCCAAGCCCGCTTCGCTTCCCCCCTCGCAGCGGCGCCACCACGCCTAGCGTCTGCACCCTCCCGTCCCGTCGCATCCGATGGAGGAGGCCCCCTTCAGCAGGAACATCTTTGCTCACATCTCATTTCTCACAAAAAACACCACATTTCATTCCCAGCATACACATCCGTCCCGAAAATGCAAGAAGCACAACCGCGTCCAAAGAAAGAGACAGCCCGCATCCGCAAGGTCCGTCCCGAAGTCCGATACCCTTTCACTTCCTTCATTCTCCCGCGGCAAAAGCCTCAGAAAGACGGCGGCGACCTGCATGACACCAAAGTCTCATCCAAATCGAACCCCCGCCCATCTCCTCCTCTCCTCCTCTTCCCCCCAACCCCGAAATCCCTCGCGCTTCAGCTGCACTTCCCCGCCATCCGATAGCCATCCCCATCCCCCTCTCCGTCCCCAAAAAACGCCTCACTCTCATCCCGCGCGCCGCCACATAGTCCCCCCCCCCCTCACAAGGCTTCCAGACAACTCACAGATGCAGGTCAGAGAAAGGGAAACCCGCATCGGCCTCAGCCTCACCCCCATCCCCCATCCGCCATGCGCCCCCCTCCAGCGAAAATCACGGCGAGCCGCGTCTGAAACAGACGTGGCGCCGAATGGAAAGAATCCACCTACACTCCAGGACGTCCAACCTACACACTCCCCGGCCCCTCATTCGGTCCAGTACACTCACGTTGCGGCTGCATATGGCACTTTAAACCCCGGCCTCCCGGGGGCGAAGCTTCATGGAACGGACAATAAGAAAAAAAAATCTGCCGGCTGCAATGCGGGCGCAGCTCTGTCAGCGGCAGATGAGAACACAGGAAGGGCGAAGGCGTGCGTGAACCCTCTATTCCGGCAAGTAGATTCGCAAGCCGCCACATGGGTGATCGACAACGTTGCATTTTGTCGCGATCGCGACGCGTTGGAGGAGGTAGACAGGCAGGCAAGCAGGCCGTTCTGCCAGGTGAGGGGTTGGGTCAGAGACTGGGATGTCGTGTTTCCCCAACCGCGACGTGCTGACCATAACCAAGGCAGCGCCGCTCATCATACGAGAGGCGAAGAAGGTGGTGTGAAGAAGGGTCGATACGAAGAGATGATTCACATGAGAAGAGACATGAGGCAGATGATTGATTATCAAGTAGTTTTTGTTATTTCTGGGCCATTTTGCAGGCTCTTACTACAAACACTCTCGGCGCAAGGCCGGAGGCTGTGACCAAAGCGGGCACAGCTGAGCTCGACCAACTGTCAACGGCAGTCGAGCTCTTTCAAGAAAGAACAACTCTGTACAAGATGGCCGGGCTCGGTCCAACCGTAGCACCAAGCCTCGCTCCTGTGGTACGCCGAGTAAATCCACAAAACAACAGGCAGCCACTCCCCCGTGGGCCTGGACTGTAACTCCGGTTGGGTTTTCCCCCAAGTCTAAGATCGTTTTGCCTCCCTTTTTTTGAACACCTCCCAGTGGCTCCATATGTTCCTCCCAGTGACATGGAGAGTATCTACAGGCCCCAAGCGCCGCCAAGGGCGCTTTGCTGCTCTAGACAATATGGTTTTTAGACAATAGGTAAAAGACAATAAAATTTGGTGCGGTCCGACTGGGGACCTTTCTAGGTGAAGGAAAGATCGGAAAAGCAACGCGAGGATCGTGAGGTGTCGTAAGAAACGTAGCCTAGTCGAGGCGTGGTGGTCAAGGAGTGACGAAGGTGGGTATCTCGTAAAGAACAAGCGTTGAAAAGTAGTAGGGATCGCCGATGTCAGCGACCTGTGATCGTCATTGTTGTTTCGAGGGCATTAATCATAACAGCAGATCAGCGAGCCCCTGGGCTCACGTCTGAAGTGCCCAGCTTCAGGATCTGTAGTTGAGGAAGGCCTGTGCTAGAGGTCGCCTCACTTTCGGAGGCCAACCTTTCCAGCCAGGCTGCGCCAGAATCGACTGCTCTTGCGCTCCTCACTTCCAGCGCGGATCATCTTTGTGTCGCGCTCCATGGGACCGACAATGTCCTCGTCTCCGCGCTCTGGGAACTTGCCCTCGGCGTCGGCAAGGCGAGGCATCGTGGTTGGCAGGCCGTCCTCCAAACGCCGCCATTGCTCACTAGCAAAGACGTCGTCGTTGGTGGGACGGCGCAGAATGGCGGAACCGCCGCTGCCAGCGCGACCGCGCCCACGGCTTCGGCTGCGGGGAGCTTCAGGTCGCTGAGCGCTGGCCTTGCTGCCTGCGACAATGCGCTCCATCGTCTGCTCGTGGAAAGCGCGCCAGCTCTTCTCAATCTCCGACCACTTTGCCTCAGTGAGGGCATAGATCTTGGAGGTCTCGCCGTAGTTCTCGCCGGTTCGGACGAGGTGCTTGGTGTAGTTAACACGAGCGGCTTCCCAGTCGGCGCGCAGAAGACGGAGTGACTCCATGTTGGCCTCTTCAGGTTCGTATGGTTGAGGTGCAATGCTGAAGTTTGCGTGACCAAGTCGGTCTGACCACTCATCGTGGTCTTGCAGGATGGATGGGAAGCCAATGGGCAGTTCCTGACTCGACTGAGCGTGGCGGAAAGAGGAGACCGACGGCCTCGTGCTGAGAGAGGGTGTCACGACGTGGGCCAATGACTGAGTCGAAGGAACGTCCATGGACAGGATGGACAGGATGGTTGGGGCGACTGTGGGGGATTGAAGAGGGCTAGGCTGAGGGGCTTCAGTTGGAGGCGTGTTGAGAAGGGGAGGGAGGAGAGGTGTCGAAGCCAGTGCGCGGTCGCGTTCAATGCTTTCCCTCTCGTTGGCTTTTTCGATATCAATAGGAGCGGGACCATCCACGCTCTCACTGCTTTCCCAAAACGAAGTCGCAGGGGTAGGAATCGAGGCCTCGTTCATGCGGCGGGAAGGGCCGGAGAGTGAAGACGATCGGCTTGACGCAGCCCTAGAGGTGACGGGGTGAGCAGTCTCAAATGTCAGCTCAGTCGTCGGCGAGGCAGTCAATTGCGACCGCTTCGTAGACTTCCACCGAGACAGTTGAGGAAAGCGCGTTCCAATGCGGGTAGCCAAGCCAGAGAATGGCGATTCGGTTCCGGTCCGCTTTCTCTCCATAGTCGAAGAATAGTCGGTGTCGCTTCCAAAGCCCAAGTCGTAGTCAATGTCAAAGTCGGCAGGGTAGACACTGTGGAGCGTCTCGGCGCTCTCGTAGCCGTGGTGGATGCATGGCTCGTCACCTATTTCGCGGTGTTAGCATCCGTCCGTTTGCTCACTAGGCGTGGGCCAACAACTTACACAAACAATCGTAGAGGTCAAATTGCTCCGCTAGAATTGTGCTCTCGTCAAGCTCATCGCGTTCCACAGGCTCCTCCTGCACATCCGGAAGAGGGCGCTTGGAGGACTTGGAGTGGGAGGTTGACGTTGGTGATGCCGGGCTGTCGTTGCAGCAGGTTGGCGGGAGATCAATTGATGATGTAGAGCTTGAATAGCGGAGATGTCCGCGAGTCGAAAACGTTGGCGTGACGGGAGAGGCGACGTCGGAGGAGGACGAGTTCGTTGTGTAGTAAACATACTGGTGGTCCATTTCGGCTTCCGCAAGATCGGGATGCTGTTCCTCGAACTTCCGGCGCTCTTCTACAAGCTGTGGGAGGAGTAAAGGCTTGAGTCTGGGCGACATTCTGTCTGCCGTGGCCTGGGGCTGCCCCGCCGAAGCAGAGAGAAGCGTTTGAGTAAGGTGTGCGGTGGTGGAGGCGCTTGCTGGTGATGTTGTTGTTGAAGCAATGGGTGGCAATGGTCAGGATTTGGGGTGGCGGTTGGGGAGACCCAGCGAGTATGACGATGCTGGAGCCGCTGTGTTGTTGTACCCTGGCAGACGTGGTGGGGTAGGCGGAGGATTAAAAAATAGACACCGCAGTGACTGTGAGATCGGGCAAAGATATGGTGCTAGGCTTTTAGTCTTCTGTCATTGCCAGGCACACATCCGTTCTGTAGTTGTTGGTGAAGTTGTGTAAGGTTGCCGTGGTTCTCGTGGGGGTGGTGTTGGAGTTGTGGCGGGATGTAAGTACTTTGTTGTTGCTGACGCCACTTTGGGTGTTTCCTGCGAACCGGTTCTCTACCTCCACATTCTCCGAGACGGTCTGGTTTCCAAATTTCCTCTCTTTTTCCACAGAACGTGTCGGTGTGATGTTTCAAGGTTAACCTCCGGGGTTGGTGATGGTCGTGACCGGTGACTGCGTAGGAAAGCTGGGAAAGGCAGCTGGGGTTCTCCAATGATGCGGTTCGAAGGTGCGAGTGACCGTTTGTGTATATGGCGGTGACTCGTCCCACGTGTACGATTTGGGTGCAGGGTACCTCGGCGGTTTGGGTCGTGGTGGTTGGGCGCGGATGTGCTTGTACTGGGGGGCGGGCAAGACTATGTATATGCGTGCGTTGTTGTTTCCTTCAGTGCAGAGTCCTCCTCTTCCAATCAAACGGGAGGGCGCAGGACCAAATGCGACAGTTTCGCTGGTAGCTCCGGGTCTTGCTGCAGGATAGACACGTGAGGGGAATGACAGCGGTTGACGGGGTGCGGAGAGGCAGTTCGCGACGGAGGCAGATTCCGGAAGCGGGAGGCGGTAGGTGGACGACGATATATGAGACGTGGGCGTGGTGGTTGCTGGGTTGGACGGCAGCAGCAAGGAAAAGAGGTCGGTCGACTGGCGGCGGACTGGCGGTTGGCGACGTGCTGCTAGGAATGCTGCTGTAAGAGAAGAGACGACGAGAAAGACTGGATGGTGGGAAGAGGGTTCCCAAATGGTTTTGCAGCGCAAGGAGGGTGGGCGAGGAAAATGTCTGGACGAGCGTAGCCAAAAAAGCAGGAAGGGTAGACGGGGCAAGGGTGTGAGCAGTTGGACAGGGGGGGGGGTGAGCGGCCGAGTTAAGCGTGGTGGATGTGGGCTCGTTGGTGGGAAGACACCGAGCGAAGTGCGGGCAGGGGGGGTGGACGTGGTACCTAGGAAGGAAACAACAGTGGGGGGGACCGGGGGGTGGTGGGCGCGGGTGGGGATGTGGATGGTGCTGGCGCTGGGCCGCGGCGGGTGGTGGATTGGACTCTCTTGTGGACGAAGGCCGGGAGCTAGGATGGGGAGAAAAAAAAAGGCTTGGTGGTAAACCTTGCTGAAAACCGCAGCCTAACGAAGCTAGCCTTTGGGGGAAGGCAGAATGGAGACAGAGTGAGGTGCTTGCTGGGTGCTGGTGAAGATACCAATGGAAGTACATGCACTCACTTGGTTGACGATGGAATACGTAGTGTATTCGTAGTTGCCGTTTGGCAGCAGATTGGTAAGGAGGGAAGGAAGGCACGTTGTTGATGGAAGGCAGGGTCACGTACTTGCCTATTTAAAACTGGGAAGGCACATTGCATTCGCCGTGCAGCGGCAGCAGCTTTCCATTTTGGAGTGGGCAGCGGCACATGCCCACATCCCCTTGGTCTTTCTTTCTTTTTCCTGCATCCTGCGATGATTTTTTTTCTTTCCTTCTGGCCCGGGTAATGGGACGCTGGAAGCTAAGGTTGGTAGGTACAACGGTACAAGCAGAGTGACGAGACCCATTATCCCAGTCTTTTCCAGTCCAGCCCAAGGTTGCTTGAGGCGAAGTACCCAAGTATCCGTCCTCGAACTTCTTTCGGCGCCAAACTAGCCCGACGACACTACCGTCCCCCAATGTTCCCTCAATCCCACGACATGACACACACTGAGAAAAGGCAAGATGAAGAGAACCCACCCTCGGCCGGCAGGATGAGGCGAGGGAGATGAAAGAAGGACAGCAGCAGACCAGCTTCAAGCCAAGCCGATGGACAGAGCGGCGGCGGGCGGGCGACGTCAACGGCAACGGGCGAGGAACAAGGGACGTGGAGTCATTTGCTTCAGCTTCCAACGCTCGTGGACAATGAAATGGCCACAGTTACAAGTCATGTCCGTTAAGTCAACTTCGGGGAGCTCGGAAACGAATGCAAAGTGCGAGAGAGGGCTCCTGCTGCTGTTGCACTGGCGCAAGCCTCTTCTGTTTGTTATTTTTCTTTGTTTAGCTGAGAGTCGTCCCTCCCTCACCTCACGATCCGCCGCCGCCGCCGCCGCCGCCATCGCCTCGGCTGTCTCAGAAGCAAAGAAGAAAAGAAGCAGGCTCTTTATTTTGGCCCCCTCGTCCGTTAAGCTTGCCAGACAACCTTCTGCAACTTCCTAGGCCCAAGACAGCTTAAACCTCTTCCTGATGGTCCGTGTGCGCCGCCGACCAAGCGGTAGGCGCAGTGTGGAGGAGAGTGGAGGAGGCCCACGACGAGCGCTGGACCGCTGGAGTCTCTCCCCTCCCGGGCTCCTCCTCCCCCAAGCGTCCACGAACGAGAGCCATGTCTTTCTCTGTGACCGACAGTCTTCCTCCCCAGTGCCGCCGAGTCTCTCGCTGCCCTCTGGGTCTTTCCCGAGGAGACAAGAGGGGCCCAAGCCGTTCAGGGTCTGCGCGGTGCGTTGTGCCGCAGCCACGTTCCCTTGTCCGTGTCGAGCGTCTTTTTAGGGAACCCATGTGGGATGGGGACAGGCGCATTTTACGTACCGTATCCGTACCTTGTCCGTCTTTCCGTACCGTCATTCTCTCGGGGACGGGATTTTCAGAAGCCAACAGCAGACAGAGAGAGTCAGAGACTCAGACGGCACTCTGGGGCTGACTCCGGTTCCGACATTCAAGACACCACCGGAACGGATCAAGACAGTGTCAGCATCGGCGTCAGCATGGCTTGAGTTGCGAAATGTCTCTGGCCCGCCGCGGGGTGGGTTGGTTGTCGGCTCAACCTGCTTCGTGCTGTTTGAGCTTCTGGGCAATGGCTTCTCGTAGCTCTGCAACGAGGCGATTCTCGAGCCAGCTGGTGTGCGTCACTGCTCTGCCAACCGCACGGCAGAACGCGGTGCGCACAGCTAGGTTGACTCGCATCTGACTACTTTTTTCCTGGTTGTACGAAGTACAGCGAGGGGCATTGGGAAGCTACTATGTGAAGCACCTAGGTGGTCGAAAGCCGTCGAGTACGTATCGCCCATGCCCAGGTGGGCCATCCAATTGCCTTACACGATGACGCCGTCTGGAGAGCACAGAAGGCAGTCATCAAGATGCCGGACCATCTGGCACACGGCAAGCAGGAAGCAGGATGATGCCACTGGCAGGGCTTCTCAGACATTATCCTGCCGGGAGATTCATCCGTCAGTCAATTAGGACATTAGGTCCAGCACCCAACCGACCGTCTTTTCTGCAGGACAATCTTGGACGCGGCACACCTCAGATGCATGCCGTCTGCTGCTGGGCGCGGCTTTCCAGCTTCCAGCGACAGCAACGGCAACGGCAACGCTGCTGCAGCAGCAGGGCCCAACGTCCGCCATTGGTCGCGGAAGGTGCAACGTGCAGAATGCAGAATGCAGAATGCAGAAAGCAGCAGGCAGACCGCAGCAACAGCAACAGCATCAGCAACAGCAACAGCAACAGCAACAGCAACAGCAGCGAACAAAAGAAAGGGCAGGTGCGTGCACGGTGCAGCAGCAGCGGCAGAGGGAGCGTGGGCAGACGGCAACAGCGCAGGGTTCAGGGTTGCCCAACGCATGGCCAGTTCTTTGCCCATCTTCTCTGGGGCCTGTTCCCAGCGTTGCGCAATTGGCAGGAGCGACCACCCAAAGAGGACGGAAGGCAGGAAAGAGAAAGAGGCAGGCAGGCAGGCAGGCAGGCTCGGTTTCGTCAGTCACTCCTGCCTCGTAAACTAGGCAGTTGCTCGCAGACACCTTAGGTATTCGAATTTCGGACGGGAATTCGTCTTCGCAGGCGCTCGTTCATCCGTCATTCTCCCGTTGCCTAAGGCTTCTCCCGTCCACCGGTTCCTCCCTCCTCCTCTTTTCTCACTGCCAGCAACGAACACAACTCCAAGCGCCATCTTCACCCGACCACCACGGCCGCCAAATCAACCTGCCTCGCGCATCTTACCTCGTCCTACATCTCTGCAAACCCTCCAGCTGCACCCTCCCGTCTCCTCTACATCGCTGGCATCGCCATCGGCCCTCTCCGCCATTTGCTTTTGCTTGTCGCTATCGCACCGCCTCTCCGTCTCCGTGGACGCTAACCCAAAATCCGTTTCGTTTCCCTCGCGGAGTCCAGGGATCACAGCTCGGCCAGCACCTTGCTCTCCCTGCACCCAGACAGCTGCCCAGGGTGCCAGGTTCACGTTTAACGTTTTTTTCCCTCTCTGGGTGCTTCGACCGGGGCCACAAAAGCGGCCAAGCGTCTTCCCCTCCCTTGTGTTTTTCCTCATCCCTGCTCGGATTTCGATCCCCGTCGACCGTCGACCGTGGTGGGCAGGGTTTTCGGACGTTCGCGCGGTGCCAGCCACTGACAACCCAGCCGACAGCGACCTCTTCCAACGCCCCGGCTGTGTTGGGCGATGCGCCGTGCACCACCGTCGACCGTCGGGGATACGTATCCCAGCACCGCATCTTGTGCTGGGTCGCTCAGTGTTCTGGGCTGGTCTTCTCTCCACTTGGATGGACCTCTCGCTCTGCCGGTTCTGGGACCAGCTCCAAGAGCCCGGTGGACATGGACATGGTAGCTGCTGATGGGTCTGCCCGCCGGACCGGCGGAGCTGCACAACCTACCAAGACATGCATAACTTATGCATCGCCAATAAGCCGTTGCAGAGCTCACCCGATGACGAATTACAAACCTCGCTGCCAGCTTGCCTGAGAATCCTTTCCACCAAACGGTGCGCCCCGTCCGAACGAACCGTCATCCGCTTGGAACTCCCTGCGGGACTCTTGGTGGTGGGCAAACCCAATGCCATGCCATCCGAAATCCTAACCTGCAGCAAAATAAGACGGACATCAGTTGTTTGCTCTACATGGTTCACTTCGCGCTGCCATCTTAAGTTCCCACGGTGCGGCGCATTGAATTGCCTCCAGCTCTGCATCAGTGTGTGGGTGTCGGTCAGTGAGCCCTGCCCTGGCTTTCTCTTTACTGAGTCGGAGAGACCCAAGTCTTCGGTCAGACTTTGGACCGTTTGCCTGGGTTCTGAACCCGCAGGGAACAGGCCTCGGTTGGCTTCCCCGGCCAGTAGGAAGAGCTGACGAGTCGCCAATGAAGAGCTCCACAGCTCAAGAGCGGCCCATGCTGCTAGCGACAATGACAACAGAAACGGGCATGCAGCCCAGCGTTGAACCAACGAGCAGCGAGTCTTTGCAAGTTCGTTATGGATGTCGCCAAACTTCAGCCTTCACTACGGTTGAGACAGACAGCGGCAACTTACAAGATCCCATGACATCCGTCGTTGAGCCCTTAGTCTGGTTCCGGCGGCGTCGGCCTTGGTAGCCCCACCGTCGAGGAAAGGAAGAGGTCGGCTTTGGAGGTCGCGTCCTGTCAGACTTTGATTCTGCTGGTTCGACCGCTAGCCACCGTGCCACTCAGTCTCCCGTGAGCTCCGTCGCAAGCGAAAAAGCCCCGGCGGCCCCTCATTCCACTTTCGGCCATTGAGTTTCCCGGCCACTTTAGCCATCATCGGCCTTCTTCATTGTCGCCGTTGTCCTTGCGGTGTTGTTCTGTCCACGGGTTTGTTCCAGGTTGGTGGGCAACGCAACGCTGTGGCGTGGATGTCAAGGAAGATGGACGTCTCCTTCCTGCCGGGGGCTAGTTGCCGGTCCCAGTGGATGGGAGCCGATGGAATGTAATGGAACGATACGATGAAAATTTGGGGGCGGAATCTCTGGGCAACAGCAAGCGACAACTAACGCCGAGGCAAAAGACTGGCCTGTGGTCGGTCACAGTTGAGCTGCAGCATCAACCTTTTCGCATGTGCCACTGCGTGCCTTTGGCACTTACTGCGTAGACATGGGCATCTTCAACTGGGCTTGATTGGCCGTTCGGAGGTTTTATCTGGAGGATCTTTCGACAACTCCAAAACTGGCGAGCGTCATCCAAGCTTCTCTGCCACAAGAAGCCTGGGCCACCTGTTGAACAGGGCAGATCATCAAAGCCGGTTTACGCATATGGAGCTGATCGACATATGAGCCGAGCAAAACATTATGAGCGGAATCTCGATGAAAGCTGCGCGAGTGGTGGGTGCAATTCAGTCCATTCGGCCATGGAATGAAGCTTCACGCAGTCAATCAAGGCGAGCCTGGCTAGCCACAGGCAACCCCCAAATGATAACGTGTTGCTATCTGACCTGGGATCACAGCCCCCGGGCTGCAAGGGACACCCATCGTCAATGTTAACGAAGTTGCGTTCCTGGTTCCGCACCCTGCGACTGAAGCCCGGAGGTCCAAGCAGCGGCTGCTACCACGGCGGTTTCTTGCAACTTGCGATATCGCAGTGGTCTCTGCTAGGAAGCACTGCTTGCCACTAACGAGAAGTGGGGAGAGAGCGCCACCCCGCAGCAATTGTCAACTTTTACGAATAGGTCAATGCATCATAACAAACACCGTCACTGTCTAACCACTGTTTGTTTGGCAGTGGTTGTCATAACAGAGTTGCACAAGAAGCCTAGGGGCATCCCAGCGCACAATCTCGCACACACTGTGAGGAGAAGTTGGCCGCTGATCGCGAGTGGGTTTTCTTCACAGCCTTCCCCGTATCACTCCACGATGTCGATGCTTGGGTTTTCAAATTCTTCCAGCTGGAACCACTGGGCCTCGCTTGCACCCTTCATCCGAATGACTAAGAGCCTCAGTTGCGTCATCTGAACCCACACTCTTCCACAACCCAACCCAACCCAGCAAATGCCTTGGTCAGGTGCTGACGTTCAGTACCTTTCCGTACAGCGAACACAGAATTTTCCTTTGCTCGCTCGGTCGTCGTGTCCACACATCCCCTAACAGTCGTCGCGGCTCCATTGTGTGCCGTCCCGAGTCAATTGAAAGGATTGAGTGGACGGGCTTGTCACGATTCCTTGCGGAAAAGAAATAATATTGGAGAATGGACTGATTTCGCCCCCTCCAATGGAACCGGCGAGTCGCTTCATAAGGCCGATGCGCCGCCGATGGAGTGCCCACGCCCTGCAAATTCAGAATCTTCGGGAGGCTAGGCTGCTTTTACGGCGTACAGCGACATCAAAATGCTGCGGCTTCACTGCTGCCAGCGGGCTAGATACAAGCATCCCCGTGCGACAGCTCCTATTGAGCGCCGCTGTGGTTCGCCGCCTCCGAGCGAGAGATGCGATGGCGCCAGATCCTTTGTACGAGCATCAGCGAAACGCCGGCAGCATTTGCCCTGATTACTATGCGCCGCTTCTGCTGGAGCAACTGACCAGTTGGGCTGATGATAAGATAAATTCCCACTGACTCTGTCCTGGGCTGAGTAGCAACTTTGCTCAGCCTCGGTGGTTTGTATGCCACAAGTCGAGCAAAAGCTCGTCCTCGCCTGGATACTATCGTCCCCAGCGCATCGCTACGACTCAGTCTGCGCAAGTGACGGGTGCATGGCCAGGTCATCCTGAACATCCCCATTTTTCAACAGTTCTCTTTGTTTTCCCTCTGCCCAATTGGATGAGTTACAACCAAACCCAAAGTCGACTTTGACTCTGCCGATCATTTCCTGTTTTTGAATCAATGTCATTGCTTGAGTCTTGCAAACTCTGCAGACTCCTCGATGCCCGGGGACTTGCGACATGAGAGACTTGACTCGAAAGTCCAACCAACCACCATGACGGCATCAAGGTCACATCGTCTGTCTAGACCTGCCCTGTCCCGCGGCCAGGGTATGACAACATTGAGAGTTGAGCTGGCAATTTCACCTTTCCCCATCTGATCGATGGGCATCATCAAAGAGCAATTCGAAACGCATGCTTTTCCCGGACCGGCAACCTGCCGCGTGGATGTATCCCGAATCGTTCGGCACAACCTTGGTACCCTCGTGGAATCGCGGAAGTCGGCGCCCACACTTTTCAGCACTTACAGACGGTTTAAAATGACACAAAGCAAGTCTTGTCGCTGACTACTTCAGCCCCGAAATCGAAAGGCGGCTTTCTCGCACGTGGAGCTGGGATCACCTGCCTGAACGTGACCAGTTCTCTACGCTTTGAGCAACTTGAATCCCCCGCATCCATCTCCCCAGAATCGCAATCGCATGATATTCGCGCCATCCAGATGGTCGCACAGTATGTGACAAAGTTCATCTCACAAACTAGGCCTGCACTTCTGATCAACATCTCTTGAGGGAACACGAAGTGCGGGGGGTTGCTCAAACTTCACCGCTGCGGGGAGCTCGCCTTTGTCAAATTCGCTTCGGACCAAGTCCGGCAGCTGTACGGTTACGCCCCCGGGATGTTGGTTCGCCTTTCATTCCTGCATCCGTCTGGTCCTCGAGGCTGACAGAAGGCCCTGCCACACCGCGCGCGTGTAACCTCTAGAGGCAGGTCAGCGATATAAACTGGTCACCTTTAACCGTCTCTGTGTGCCCGAACCTGCCACTTATACAGGCATACAGACGGAGTCACCCGGTCTTCCTTGATCACCCGTTATGTATTTATGGATCAGCTTTGCGCCAGCAATCGCACAAAAGTCTGCTGAAGGTGCGTCTTCGGTCCAACAGATGCTAGTCAATGTCAGGACATGGGTGTCATCTTCGGAGTGCGTTCTGTTGCCGAAGATGTGTCCCAGGCGCTGCTTTGCACACGCAGGCCATGCGCTAGCCGACTAGTCATCAGTTGGCAACTCCCCCATTATCCGTCGGCCACTTCACCCAACGGCCTCTCGGTACGTGGTTACTTGGTCAAAATCTTGGGCCACATGTCTCAACATCATTGCATGTCAGCCATTTGTCTCGCTGACAAGATGCCTGGAGCTGCACGGCTTGCTTACCTATGCAGGCCTGCTACTGAAAACCTGATTCTGCATCTGCGGCCGTTCATGAAATCCCCATCTGGCACATTTTGCGACGAAACCCTTGAAGCGACGAAAATTCTTGTTGCTGCGCCGTAGTACATCGAATGCTTTCTTACCCCGGATCACTTCATCTGGGCCGGGCGGTGGATTGCGGTGTGGGGACGAATCCTTCCTCCATGTTGTAGCGGAACAGGCATCTTGACATGCCGAGATTGAGTTCTCAGGCTCCTTCTCCCGTCGTCCGCCGGTCTTGGGTAAAACACGCCGTGAAGGGCAGGAGGGGTCAGCGAGATCGGGGCGCTTCTCATGACCCAGCCGGATCTGACGACATCCAGTGCCGACAAGATCTGTTGAGATGTGATCACATAATGATCATAACGAAGCTCACTTTTGTGGGTCAAATCCTCGCTCCACTTTCGGTGCCCGTTGGCTTGTGCCTGGATTTGAAAAATACGAGAGCAATTCATCTCGACGAAGTTGTCCAATACGGGTCATCATCGACTGGCGCGAATGTTTTCGTCAATAGAAGCAATAGTTTGCCAGGCTGTACCGAACCTTCCATCATTGGCACTTTTGTTCAGAAGAGCAGAAATTACATTTGGGTGCCCTGGAATCCGACCGAGTTTGCAAGGATCGGTACACCCACTTTGGCTTCACGCGAACGATTGCGGTTCAAAGTTGCATCTGACTGGCGCAGGATCGCGCCTGGAAGATGGTGTGCAGCGACAGAGGCGACTCACTTGTTGAGTCGATGTGCCCAGCCCGACGAATGGCCGGTAGTGAGGGTTTTTTTTTCGTCTTGTGTCCCTTGCATTAGCCCTGCCCTGATGGAGGGTTACCATGGCAGGCCATTCGTCAGTCCTGCAAAATACCTGCAAAGAAGACGGAAGCGAAAGGGAAGAGACGGGTGACGGGGACTATCCGCAGTCTGGCCGCGCGTTAGAGCTTCAGCGGAAGGCCGGCGAAGTTATCCTGTGCAGGGCATACTTTCTATTACGGCGATTCCGTCGCATTGCAGCCCATCGTTGACTGCCAGCAATGCTTACTCGCATGTGAAGTTGCAAGCGCCTCCTCTTCCAGGACCCTTCTTGCAGCAAGACCGTCTGTTCTAGAGTGCCTATGGTGCGATTTAGCGCAAGGAGACGATACCCTCTCCGGTCTCCAAGACTGCGGTGGTCGAACGTAAGTTGCAGAGCCGCCGAGAGATGCTGAACGGGTTATGCCCCAGGATGATGTAGCCCTGTCATGAGGTACATCGCCTTCAGACCGGTCTCGATTCGGACAGAGACCCATTGGCATGCTGCCTTTGACAGTTGATCGTCGCCGGTGGAAAAGTCTGAGGCGGCAGCGTCCTTTCTCGAAGTTGTCGGTGGATGCAGCCACATAGCGATCAGTCCGTCGAGCGGCAAGCGGCAAGCCACGTCGGTGTTCCATTCTCAACACAAAATGTCAGAATTTTCTCCGGTGCCGATGGTGCCCGAAGTTAATGACCCTGTGGCGGCGAACTGATGCTATCTTTGGGCCAGGAAAATGGCCACCACGAGGTCGAAGCCGACGGTCGCAAGCCTCCCGTTGAAGCGGCACAGAGCAGTTTGAGATCTTGCTCTTTATTCGATCCCCGGATGAGGAAAGACTGTCCGCCCGTCCACGTACTCCATTACAATCTGTTACAGATGGCGGATACTGTGCTTCGAAAAAAAAAAAAAAGGCGTTTAACCTTTGTTCTGGCTTGAATTTTTGAGGTAACCTGAGGCCATTCATCGTACGGCCTCAGAAGACAATGGCGGCTATTCTGCAGTCCTTCAAAGTCTCTTGGCATAGAAGCGGTGGTTTCGGCTAGGTCAGACCGCTCCAAGTCCGGGACGGCGGGCTTCATCCTGCCGTCGATTCGGTCGTGCGCTTGTTGATATGGCCCGTTGCCATGGTCTGCCAGCCATCCGCGATGGTGCGGCATGGCCATCTGGGGGAGAATTATTCTTCGCACGCCGCACGATGCCCTTAGGGGCTCGAGGCACCGGGCGCCCGTCTTCCATCACCATCGCGAGTGCACGGCGGTTCCAAATGCGGAAACAGGCTACCACATAGCCGCAAATAGATCGCGGCTTTCTCAGAGAATCTGCGACACCAAAACAGTCTTGAACGCCCTGCATCAGGTTTCTCGTTTTCAAGGTTGCCTGAAAATTTTCTGGAAATTGAACCTCCTCCCTTCAAAGTCATCCAAGCTTGGTATTGCCGGCTTGCAGCCGCAAAGAGCTTCAATCAACGCCAGTGGAGACTGACTATTGCGCTGCAAGGACAAAGCCAATGCGGAACACGAAGAGCAGACAACTTACGCTTCTTTCCGCTCATTATCATGAGAGCAGACCTCTTGTACCCGCGAAGCCGCGAAGAGGCGAAGATGCACACGTACCTGCAAGGCTCTTCTTACCTTACACCCCCGCGAACCTCGTGGCAGCATGGACTGGCGCCAGGACCATTCGGTTCCGAGAACGACGGTTCTGATGCAAAGTCTCGGCGCCACAAAGGTCTTAGACCATGATCACCCGTCAACCCGCGATAAGGACCATATCCAGTGTAGTCCGGCGATGATGCGCTGGCTGCGACACACCAGACCCCGGATCGATCTGCCCAATCTACCACCATCTCGGGGTACGGTGCACTGATGGAAAGCAGGGCTCAGTCGATGGCCTTGGTCCATATGGGAGAACCATCGACTGGCGATGTTACTCCAGGTCGCGCCATATCAACTTTGAAATAAGGCTTCAACATCATACGGGGCTGGTCTCCCACTTTTCGGTGACCGGTCGCATTCACGATGCATGGACACGCGCCGGTCTCGCAATCCGCGGACGGCATAGGATGCCCAACGTCATGTCAGGCGCGCAGCGTGCCGAGGTGACGAAGTCCTCCCGACGTCTTTCACGCGCTGCCTTGCCGCCCATCACACTTGTCCATTGGGCCACGTGTGCGGCCAGCGGTAAACCATGTTCCCCTCGTCACGGATGCAGCAGTGGCCTTTGGACGAAAAAGCAGAGCACGAGCAGACCCTGCAAAGTTGAGCCTTGACAGTTGCGCCCGCTTCACGGCGAAAGGATGTTAAGGTTTGATGTTTTCTCGCTGTTCGTTCTTTTCGGGGAGTTCATCTGGAGTATATTCCCCGTGGGGGCGTGCGGAAGGGTGGGAGGTTAGGCGCTTTGGTACGTCGCGGTTCGCGGAGGTGGGATTCCGGGGAAGACGGGCTGGTTTCACTTGTGAACCTTGCCCGACGCGGGGGAGGAATGCTGTTGGCTTTTTTCTTTGTTTACGAAGTTTTGCGACCGTGATGGTTTTCGCGGCGCGACGAGAGAGATTTGAAGCTGACAATTGTGCAGGCTCAATTTGGCAGATGAAGCGAGGTTTCTCTTCTTTGCGGGGTTTACGTCTTGATTGTAGCTTGGGCGTTGCCGATATCCTCTTGTGTGGCGTCATCTCATTCGCCGGCCATCGCGAAGCGGTCGCGGGAGGACCGGGGCGCGTCAGAGATCGCGGGCGGGAGAGCGATGGCGTCGCGCAAGACTTTTGACGATGTTCCTGACGCTGACCCTTAGGAAGCATGGGGGCATGAGCGGGCGGATGCGGTGCGGTGGTATTGGTTTGTGGGATAATTATCCCACGATGCACGGCGGTGATGAGGTGTGTGATATTGGGGGATATCCGGCCGGCCGTCACCTCGCGGATGCGGGATGCAGGTACCGCGGCGGTGGTAGCGGGATCAGCGCGCGTATGGTGTTGTGCTGCGTGTTGCGGGCGGATCGTCTGAAGGGGGCCATGCCGGTTTGTTATGCGCAAGCGCGACGGCATGGTTAAGGCGGTGGCGAGGTGCAGTGCAGTACAGGGCTGCAAGCAGGCCAGACCCGGCCGAGCGTGAAGAGGGCAGACGGATTGAAGGCGGCGTCCTTTTGTGCTAGCAGGGCTGCAGGAAGGAGGGCGGATAAGGGAAGTTTCTTCTGTCCTTCTGGACCGGGTTGAAGAGACACATGCTCCGTCGTGCGGATGGCCGAGGCAGAGGCGTTGATGTCAAGGCTGGAGGCCTGCTCGGGGCACGTCTGCTTGGATCGAGTGTTGCAAGAGGCTTTCTGGGTGTTTGCCTCTGCTCTTTTGGCTCATTGTTGATTTCGATTTTGGGTGTGAGAGCCGACTGGGCGACTCACTCGGGCGAGTGGCAAGTTGGGCGCGCTCGAAGGATATCGAGGATCCGGACGAGTGTTTACTCCCAGGCGAGCCGCACGTCTATCGAGTCAGCCTAGTGGCAAGGCAGTGTCGACACGACCTGGCCTGGAATTACACGACTCGCAAGATGGGATGGATGCTGGTGCTGACAGGAATAGTGCTCTAGGATGCGAGGCTGAAAAAAAGTCGTCCGCAAGTGGCTTGAGTTAGGCATCGTAGGCAGCAGCGCGGAAAGCGGGGTTTCACTGGCTTCTAGTTGCAAACTAGCCCCTTCATCAAACAATTCACTCGTCTTCGGTCCCGGAATTCACGGCGGGGTGATCTTGCGTGCGTATTTGTGACTCATTTTGCGGCGCCGACTTTGGAGCATCTTGGTGGACATGCGTTGCGAAGGAATCGTATAAGTGTGTCTCTCATTTTGGCCAGCGGCCGGCGGACGTTTGACGTGCACCATCGACTCCCACCATGGCGCACGCGAAGAAGAAAGCATGCGCCCATCAGACCGTCCTTCTCGACGCGTCAGAATACGGCCGCAAGACCGCAGGATTCGAACGCGTACGCATCGACAAACGCATCGCTGCGACGACGCGTTCCGGGAGAGTCCCCGACGGTGGTACATCGTCGCTCGGCCCCGCCGCGCCGGACGCCTCCACTTTTCCCGGCCCGCTCGTCCTCCCCGACGACGAACTTGCGCTGCACCCGCGGTACCCCTCGCAGAGCCTGCGGTCGTGGATCAACGGCGGATATCGCAACCCAATCACGCCTGACCGCAAGACGCTGTATGTCGCGGACGTCCCCCGCATCGAGGACAGCGCGGCGTTCATGAGGGACTGGGCGGAGCCTGATGTCGAGGACATCATTGACCCGGAGGAGTTCCCGCGGCTGGAGCATCCTGGCACGGGGGACTTGGTGGAGTACCTGACGGCGTTCTATCACCCTCTCGAGGTGAAGCTGCTACCCGTCCCGATGAGGTTCGTTCGCTGGGAAGGCGCGCGGGAGGGAAAGGTTGCTGGGAGGCCGGGCATGGTCGGGCTGGCGACGGGCGAGACGACGATCGTGGGGGTGCGGGCGCGGCCGAGCAAGGATGAGATTGCGCGGATGCAGCTGAACCTGAACGATTTGCTGGACGCGCTGATGGGGGTTCTGCCGGGGGACGCGTATGCTTCTGTGATGGTGGCGGCGCAGGATCTGTACGAGGACGAGGAGGACGACTTTTGTTGCGGGCGGGCGTTTGGGGGGAGTCGGATCTCGGTTGTGAGTAGTTTTCGGTACCGGCCTGTGTTGGATCTGGCTTTTGGGGTGGAGGTTGGGCATATGTGGCCGCTGGCGCATTGTGGGAGGTTTGTGGAGGGGTTTTGTGAGGAGTTTGAGAGGGAGAATGGGGAGGAGGGAGGTAGGAAGAGAAAGCGCGGCGGGAGGAAGGCCGAGAGTGATGGGGAGGTGGTGTTGGATTTGAAGAAGAGGACTGGTACGGCACTGGGTGCTGCGATCAATGCTGCCAAGAAGGTTGTCGTGCCGAAGACGAAGGAGGATCAGAGGGGGCTGTGGTTCTCGAGGGTCGCGAGGACGGCGGCGCATGAGTTGGGGCATTGTTTTGGAATGGATCATTGCGTGTATTATGCTTGTGTCATGCAAGGCACCGCGGGGCTGGGGGAGGACGCGAGGCAGCCGCCTTATTTGTGTCCTGGCTGCGAGGCGAGGGTTGTGTATGGGCTTGGGGAGATGGGTGTTGTTGAAGGGGGTAACGGGGGGAGGTGGGCTGAGGGGAGGAAGATGGAGGTCGAGAGGGAGAGAATGGAGGCTATGAGGGCGTTTTGTGAAGGGTGGAAGGGGGTTGGGATGTTTGCTGGGTATTGGGGGTGGCTTGAGGAGAGACTGAAGCAGTTTGCTACTGATGACAAGAAGTTCTGATTACAGAATTGATGGGTTGAATGTCACATCTCCAAGCTCGCATCTCCCAGTGAGCGTTCTAAAAAGGATGTGAGTTTCGCTATCCGGGCAGTGTCCACTACACATGTGTTATCCATATATCCCACCGTGATCCCCTCATTTTATTATCCCAAAGCGACTACATTTCTGGGTACTCGCTTTTGTCGTCGTTAGTCGTTACTATTGTCGCCGCCGCTATTGTCGTCCTTAATACTACTCTTGTTATCTCTAACTACTTATATCATCGTCTTCTATCGTCATCGTCTTTCATTTCTATCTATTATCGGATCGAGGTGTCAAGTGTGCGACGATTAAAGTCACGGGGCACACTACCCGGATAGCTAACTGACAATGCGCGGCCATCAAGACTCAAAAATATTGCCATCTACAGACTATCAACACGATATCAAGCTCATAGCAAGGCTCTCATTGTCTAGAAGACACCGCCGGGCTATTGAGCCTTTCAACAGATAGTAGTTCCTTAGGGATAACACAATCAAGTGATAGACTGATAGTGGAGAAGAGAGAGACAATTCGCTAGCATTTAATGGGTAAACTCTGCTGCTGTTTCCGGAATAAGTGTTCAGAAGACCGCCAAAGACCGCCTGCGATGGGAAGAAGAAGGAAAACAAGAAGAGGAAATGTTGACGAAACACCAAGCGAACTGATCTTCTCTTCTTGCATAGCCATGACCATAGTACTGATGCTTGATAGATACGCTCAGTATCAGTATTCGATCGAAGCAAATGGTTCTCTCACCCAAACTGGACCCAGTCCAATTCGTAAAGCCCGGAGACTTTGACCCAACTTACATCCTGTCGAACGATGACTGCGCGATCTTGCTTTTGGACCCGCTCGCCTGGAGGATTGAGACAGACATCGGCATCAGCTGCGCTTCCCCCGATCTCCAAGCTTTTGACTCCGCGGGAGCCAGGAATCAGTCGGAGCCAGACGAGGGCAGCGCCTTCGATGGTCAAAACCTTGACTGGCAATATTCCCGCAGCAGTTAGAGTCGGTAACGTTGGCATCGAGTCAATGAAGAAGCCATCGCTGACGGGATCCTTTGAGAAGCAGTGCTGGTAGGGACCGCCTGTTTTCAAAATCTTGTCGGCCTCTACAGCAAGAAGATGCACAAGGATAGTTTGTGCATCTAAGCCGGCGAGGCTTGAGACTTCTGTGATACTTCGGCAAGCTACCTCTCCCAAAAAGAACTCCCTCCATGTCCAGTCCGAGACGTGAACGATCTCCGATATGAGTAGCATGAGACCCCTGATAATCCATGAGTACATGGCCAAGTTGAAGGGATCAACGCCTGGTATGCTTTACACTTCCTGAAATCATGTGAAGTTTTGATTCTCATCCGAGTGTGAGACTCCGATGTTGCAGCAGCTCATCAGGTACGTAAAGGCTTGATTCAGGTGGTCTATTTTATGTCTAGTACAGGAAATAGATTGAAACTGCGATAAATTAAAGCTGCACTGCACCCAAGTCGTGTCTTCAAAAAGAGGCCATTTATCACCGCTTGAAGTGACTGCCAACTGGGAAGCGACATAATCTAGCAACGGGACCAACGAAGTCAGCAAGTTGAACCTCTCTATTGGAAAGGTAAGCGGAACCCAATAAAAATTCTGTTTGCGGCACAATTTTGTACTAGACTCTTGGCTATCCCCAAATCCCACAAGTGCACCCTGACGTAGCCCTGACGTTTTCAAGCCTCAGAACCAATGTAATAACCATCAAGCTATGCCAATCTGAAAGTCTTCGAAAGAACGCAGCGCATCCTCAAAAACGGATAGTTTCTCTGCAAGTTCAGCGCGTCTTCTGACGTCATCTTCTTTTTCCCCAGCAATCTTGGACACAATCTCCGAAGTTTGTGTTGAGACAATATCGGGTGTGAAAATCTCATATGGGAGTTTCTCAAGAAGACCGTTATGAACCACCATGGCGTTAACATATGATACGAAGGAAACTAGTGACGCCTGATCGGATGTTAACACGGAACAGTCAACTGCACATATGAAATCTTAGTACCTTGTAATACTTCTCCATGGTGAAAATGGCACGGCGTACTGCAGCTTGTTCAGCTGTGTAACAGTTGCCAGTCTCCGCATCGCCTGTACCGGGCAAACCGCCGTCCAAAGCAACCTTTTCGAGAGTTGTGTTCATCTTATGAAACAACCTGTCGGTAATTGAAGTTTCATCATTCGTAATAATGCCCAAGTGATGATATGCTTCTGACACCATTTCCCCCCATTCCTTTGCCGAAAGAGCAGATTGAAGCTGCTGGAGTATCTCTTTTCCAACCTTTTCTCTTGTCGGCTTGGTCCGAACTCCGAAGTTGAGAGCATCTTCGTCCAACTCACTGATGAAGTCGTGTGTTGCAGGGTTCATACCATCATGACATCGAAGTAACTCCTCTAGCTTTTCCTCGGCATACCGGTGAAGGTGTTCGAGACATTTGCGGATGAGGAGATGTTTGAGGTCAGGAAGAAAGCCGGGATCGACGCAGTGCTCCAACGCCAAATGAGTGAAACGGTAGACCACTTCCCACACAAGATTCAGATGGGTATTCGCAATGGATCTCCAGCGTTTGTTTTCCTCTCGAAAGAGCTTGGACACCATCGCCGTGTTAACCTCATCCAGACTCTCTATTCCTCTCCACTGTGCAGCCATGAGGAGGACTTTGCTTTCAAAATCCGCAAAGCTCCGTTGAATCGGGGGAGGAAGTGGTTCATATATCTCACGAACATGTGCACGCAAAATGCTCCCTATTTCTGGTTGTAAATGGCGACAAAAGAAAGCAGTGGACGTCCCTCCCACCTTTGCCGAACGTTCTTCGGCCGAGGCACGCCCTCTTTCGTTTTCCCTTGCAGTACGCCGCTTGATACTTTCGGTGTCTGAGTACGTGTCCCCTGGGGATGAAGTGGATTGAACTCTTTTCTTGAGATTTCGTCGAACCGAGTTGCTCTCTCTCTTGGTGTAGAACGTGGGTGCAGGTAGCCAGATATCATGAGTGTTCGAGTTCGTTTCACGGGCATTATCGGCCTCTCCGCGAGCCAAGTCACCCCCTTTCTTGCTCTCATTTGAATCCAGACTTTCGTAGGTGTGATCTGAATCCAGACACTCCGAGGAAGGCTTCCGAGGAGAAGATAGAGTGCCTTCCTTTCGTCGAATCGAGTCGCCATATGTCTTGCTGGCATTCGACTCTAGATGATCCATGGGTTCTTCTTGACTTAACTCTTCGATCGGATTCCTGGAGTTTTGTCGTTCCTCATTGTCACTGACCTCTGGCCCAACTTCATCTCCGACTTCCGAGTCTGTCTCATCTTCAGGTGCCTCCGAATTGCCCTCAAAAACACGACTTTCAGTGATCAGATCGGCAATAGTATCTGTGGTACCCAAATCCTCCGAAAAGGAAACCTTGGAAGGTCTAAGGGGGGTTTCGCCAAGCCCTTCAATGTGTGTCGACTTCCCTTTTTGTATCATGACTGAATTGAAAAGCTGTCCCAAAGCTCGCACGACAGCCTGTAGACGCTTGTCTTGGCAACGTTGCTGCGTGTCGGTTGGGCCGTTAAAAAAGGCCTGAAGTCCAGGTGGCACCATACCCTCACCGTACTGGCCATTGACAGCATTGCAACATAATTGCTGGAATTCCCCGGCCATACGTGATAGGAGGTTTCTCTGTGTGTGCTCAGATGTCCGTCGCTTTTCCAACGTCTCGATTTGACCTGTGAGAGTCTTGGTTCGACACCTGACCTCTCCTATCAGACTATGAAGGTGTCTTCGAACCTGGCCTGCTAAAAGACTGGTCAGCTTGGGACGTAAAGCTGCAATGCCCTTTTGGCTTTGTTCAATCTGGTTCCAATGTTCGTTGAAAAAGCTTTTCTCGACCTGGTCGCGATCCTTTCCATCCTTCCTCTCTTTTTTTGATCTGTTACGCAGACCGTGCCAACCATATCCAGGGTTCCATCTCTCCTGAGCATGAAACAGGGAAACTATATGGTCCTTGTCTTCATGTGCAGCGTCAAGTTCGGTAATGACCCCAAGTGTTCTCAGCCCTGATGAATCTCCTTTGTCTTCAACCTCTTGAGGTGCTCGTAGATTATTCCACCGGCTACGCGCTGAGATGACCAATAGGAACACATTTCGTGGCTCCTCTAGGTACGCTCTAACCATAGCATCTACAACTCCTTTATCCTTCTTGTCCTGAGCGTTTGAAGATGTGGACCATAGACCAGGCAAGTCAACAAGAGTGAGGGGGGATCTATTCGGTCCCATGACGGTGATCTTCAGGACGTCGTGGCTGAAACGTCTCTGAAATGTCGAATCCCTCGAGCCCCCAAGAATCAAGCTGGTGGCTTCGGTTATCGCAGATTCGAGCCAATCCGAGGCGGATTTCGATTCTGTGGAGTCGGCAAGCTCACGCCTTCGTTCAAAATCTTTGACGGCAGTATCATTTGAACCCTGGGCAGCCGGGCTAATGGTGACGATAATTAGGTCCTTATCGGCTTTGCGCTGAATTACTTCAGTCGGAAATCTGGTACACAGGCGTGTGTTGACGGGAAACGGAATCTGACAGATGGCTTCGAGCACAGAGCTCTTACCGCTGTTTTGGTCGCCTATGACAACGAGCTTGGGTACCAGCTCTCTTTCGAATCCGGCGTCCTTGAGGCTGTCTAAAGCATCCAGAACACCTGCGTAGGGCTCTGAGAGCTTCCGTAAGCAGGGAAGCTGAGGTGGCGGTTTGTCTGCCATTGCTGCCATTAACGGCCTGTCCTCAGTAATATTCAATGTTGACTCAATGGTCGAGCGGTGGTTGAGGGAATTCCAATAGTTGGTAGCGTTCAAACCTTTGTCGTCCTATGCCGAACCCATTAAGTGGGACTGTGGGAGGGGCAACAGTATTTCAATAGTCGGCTAGCCACAGATTTCTGCGTTGTGGCTTTGGAAGGTCTGGTCCTTTTCATTAAGCTCCCAGACTTTCTGGGCGTCGTCTGCCTGCATAATCTACGCCGTTGTGAGGGCGGGGGTGGGTAGAGGGGTTAGACACCATACGAACACTGGTTGGCTGTCAAGATATACTGCTGTTCGCCTCATATGCACCATGCGGGAGGGGCAATGTGCAGCTGTCGATCTGATTTGGCAAGTTCGCCTTGAGTCTTCCAACATCCAACGCCCAACCCCAACCAACGAAGTGAAACGAAACATGGTGGGTGGTCCTGCATATTCCTGTTTTCTGAATGAGACTGAGCCAACAAACAAAGTAGTACTTTGTGGATGCCCGGGTATGATGGCTATATCGCGCATTCCTTCACCCAGATTGTCTTTCCAAATGGGCGTTAGTATGCCATTTGGCCACAGTCTGGTCAAAACCAGACAATCAGCCTGAATCTGACATGGTCAGCTCCAGGGGCATCCGCCACGCTGCGGTTCTCGCGGCGTTTGGGTTAGGCAAGAAACAACAATTTTTCGTCTCTTCTGCTAACAAGATTGAGCATATCCCATTGTGTTGTAATGAGAGACCGTTGGAAACAGCTGGACAGGCGTTGGGCATGGACGTCCTGTGTCTGCTGCCAACAACACATGAATTTGGAATCCCAGATCTTAGCCCCACACCCCTCTCAGGTTCTCTTTGGAAAACTCCGCTGCGTTTCAATTGGGCTGTAATTGGTGGCATCTATCGTGTTTTTGCTCACTTGCATCTCCTGCAATGGCTCACCGTGCGTGTCATTGGACCGACCCCACTGGAGATAATGCAGGTATGATCACGCCGCCCACGTCAGGCTCCCACATCGATTCAGCTTCGTGATTTCAGGCAGCTGCTCATCGACAAGCGCATTAATTATGCTGTTCCATGTGGACGCGAATGACTCATCGCATGCCCATGAAATAAGGATCAAGGCGATGACAGAGAGTTGCCCTCAGTACATGTAGGCTCTCCCACTAGAAAGTTAGCTGACTTTTGCGTTGGTGGATAAAAACCACAGCTAGAACAGCTAAGTTCTGCTTCACTGGCTTGGGATCAGCCAGTTCAACCTCATCCACCATAATCTGTCGCCCGGAGGTGCGAACGCCCAGCTCGACACAATAACTCCTAAGGAAATCATCGGCCTAGCCAGTGCTGTCATTACATGGTTGAGAGGGAGAGAATTAAGACTATGAGGGCGTTTTGTGAAGGGTGGAAGGGGGTTGGGATGTTTGCTAGGTATTGGGCATGACTTGGAGAGAGCTGAAAACCAGTTAATACATCTAAGGACTAAGGTCAGATGAACCGTCTGGCCAGTGGCTGCTGAATTCTTCAAATTTCTCCTGACTTGTGGCAGGAAAGAATTATAAAGAGGAGCGGGAATTCGTTTTGTAGGCCGGCTACGAGCACCGCTTTGTTGCAATTTTTACCAGGTAGATATTTGTAGTAGAGAGTCGATAAAGAGACCGCCTGTTTTTCCTGCTCTAATAATATACTCTACCTTACTATAGTAGTCGCTACTTTCGTCGTTGTTCTTATTACTACTACTACTATTACTTCTACTTCAGTAGGAGTGATTAACTACACATGAAATATGGCCGCACGTACACAGTAATATTGGGCGGTCTCTTTTTCTACAGCTTCTATTTAGTTTAATACTAGCAGATAAGATTTTGCTATGGTATAGGACGTTGGCTAACTGAGTCGTTGCGTACTAACGTTTTTATACATACCTAAGTAGGCAATGTTCCATTTGAGCCCGTCAAAATACCGGCTACTGAGAAGAGGGCACGACTTATTGAGGTCTTATACATATTCTGATTGTGACAACAAATCTACGTCTGTTTGAGTTGGTCCCAAACCTCTTCTGGCGGTGGTGGGTTCTCTCCCTGATTTTGGTCCGCCAGAAATTGTAGCTCAGTGCCACAATGTGGGTACATTTCCGGAAGAATGTCCCTTAACGATATCATACTGTCACGGGCTAGAGCCCGGCCGAGATCTCCGGCTTTGCCGGAGCAGTTACCGAGATCCGGCTCCGCCGGATCCACTATTCTACCGTGGCACACCGCCTAGCCCGACCACGTATCTCCGTAGCTAGGTGCCTACTCTTGTAAAGTCCTTCTCCTCTTCAGCTTAGAATAGTCAATCGACAGCACCTCTACGTTGAACAAGCCTAGGGGCTAGCCCCTTATATATTCTAAGCTCAATAACAAAAGACGCTATACGAAACCTCACGAGAGCAATACAACGATTCGCAAGAGGGTAGCGCAACGAGAAGACGCTATACAAAACCTCACGAGAGCGATACAACTGATTCGCTAGAGGGTAGCGCAACGAGAAAACGCTATACGAAACCTCACAAGTGCGACACGATGGATTCGCTAGAGGGTAGCGCAAACGACGCGATGACTGCAGAGATTAACCGTAGGGTTAACGAAGCAGTTAACATAAGCATACGTCCTCTTCAGGACTAGATAACGCAGCTCTTAACAGCTCTGAACAGGCTTATATCAACAGATAGAGCGACCCCTACGCCGCTTATAAGCAGCATACTAACACCATCTATAGCTAATATAACTATATAGGTAACAAGCGATGGTATAACGATAGCAGCAGAGGGGCGGAAGAAGCCCCTGTCAAACCCTCCGAAGTTTATAGGAAGGCGTAAGGACTATATAGCATAGTCCTAGTAGATACGTAATAAGATAGAGCTGGACGTAAGATATATTAGCAGTAATGCTGATATCTGGTACTTTATCAACTCCTGCCTTAATAGCAGGCCACAGCAGGTGGTAGCTACCTTCTATGCAGCAGGAGGTCCAGGTAGGCAGAAAGACTCTATGGAATTCCTGAAGTACCTCAACCAGATATATAAGGACCTAAATACAGATCTACGCGCAGTAACCACGCTATAAACCGTTCGCTAGTAAGACGATCAGTCCCTATCCTCCTTCCTTCCTCAGTTCAAGCGAACACTAGCTGAGGCTAGTGGCGCTAACTAGGCAGATAAGGCTAAAATAGCCTTCCTTAAAGGGGCTCTTAATACTCATCTTAAGAGGGGCCTGATCTATATTAAACTCCCTAAGGACGACTACCACGGATGGCTTCTCAAAGCCCAGGACTTCACTATCAAGCTTAAAAGCCTACCTCAACAGGCGTATAAAGGCACCCTATCCTATTTAAAAGCGCTATAGGCCGGCTAACGAGACGTAGAAGGAGATATAATAATATCTAGCATTAACCACGCTAAGGGCAAGGAGAAGGTAAGGGCACGACGCTAACGAAACAGCTCCTTATCTGAAGACCTGCCGCAGCTCGGGAGAGACACCCATAAATGCTTCAACTGCAACCAGATCAGCTATATTGCTATATAGTGTCCTAAGCTAAAGCGTTCCTATCCTACGAAGGTCAAGAAAGCTAAGAAGCGAGAAGAGAGCAGCGATAAGAGTCCTATAGAGGAGCTAAGAAGCTCTGAGGCTAAAGAGAGCTTAGGAAAAGAGTAACTCCACCGTAAAGTCGGGCGTTGGAGGCAAAGCCTAGTGATATCATAGAATAGAAGCAGTTTAAGCATCGCATAAGCAGCAAATCAGCAGTGATCACTACCCGTATACATAAAGGCACTCAAGCAGACGCCCTAGTAGACACTGGGTGCAATCTATACGCCCTTATCGACCACAACCTCGCCCGTAAGCTCCACCTACTAGTAGTAGACCGCTCTGAGCGGCTACTAGGCAGCTTTAGCGACACTACAGGCGCTATAAAAGCAACAGATGTAGTCATCTTTAACCTCAAGCTATGCGGTTATAACGAGAAGATCTTTGCGTATACCATACGTAGCCTTAGTGACAACTTATTCCTAGGGAAGCCTTGGATAGAGAGGAACCATATCCTATATAACGCTACTACGCAACGGATACGACATAGGAGGGGCGGCATAGACCTACATCTAAAAGGCGAAGAAGAGCTAGAACAAGTACACCAGATCAGGGTTACACGCCTCCTCCCAGGAGCCCCTTTCGTAACGCTCTATAAGAGGGCGTAACAACGCACTGAAGGATACGAAGTTCGAGCGATCAGCCTAGCAGATATATAGAAAGCTCTTATAAAGAAGACTGAGAAGGCAGATCTAAAGGCCCTCCTCCCGCCAGCTATACTAGCTGAGTTCCATAAGCTGTTCCAACCTGACGAAGCCGCCAACCTTCCACCACATCGTCCTGGGGTCAACCATAAGATCCCTATCAAACAGGATAGTAGTAGTAATAAGACTGTACTACCATAGGGGCCGCTCTATAGCATGTTACAAGAAGAACTCCTCATCCTCCATAAGACCCTACAAGACCTACTAGATAAAGGCTTTATCCGCACCAGCAGCTCAGAAGCATCAGCACCAGTACTGTTCGTACGTAAACCAGGGGGAGGGATACGCTTTTATGTTGACTACTGCGCTCTTAATGAACTCACTAAGCACGACCGATACCCTCTCCCCTTAATCCAAAGAGACACTACACACTGTTAGTGCTACTAAGTGGTTCACGAAACTGGATGTAGTTATAGCGTTCCATAAGATATAAATTACTAAAGGAGAGGAGCATAAGACAGCCTTCAGGACAAGATATAGGCTATTCGAATAGCTAATTATACCCTTTGGGCTTACAGGAGCCCCCGCTACGTTCCAACGATATATCAACAGAGTACTTCAAGAGTACCTAGACGATTTCGCTACAGCATATATAGACGATATACTGATCTACTCAAACAGCTCACAACAAGACCACAAAGCAAAGGTTAAGCTAGTACTACAGAAGCTTGCTACTGCAGGGCTCTAGCTAGACCCTCATAAGTATACATTCTCTATGAAGACAGTCAAATACCTAGGGTTCATTATCACCACAGGAGTAAGCATCTCTTACGATCCTGAAAAGCTGAAGGCAATCAAGGAATAGGCTATGCCAAAGACGGTTAAGGGAGTCAGAAGCTTCCTAGGTTTTGCAAACTACTATCGGATCTTCATCCCAGCATACTCAGAGATCGCTAGACCCCTTATATCCCTCATAAAGAAGGGTGTCCTATTCCACTAAGGTAAAGAGCAGGAAGTAGCATTCCAGGAGCTTAAGAGAATCTTTGCAGCCAAGCCTATCCTACATCAACCAGACCCTGAGCGTACAACCTACGTTAAGGCTGACTGCTCAGGCTTTACCCTTAGAGGAGTACTATCACAAGAAGATAAGCATAAGAGACGCCATACAGTAGTATACCACTCTCAGCAGCTAAATACCGCCCAGTTCAACTACCCAATCTACAATAAGGAGATGCTAGCTATTATTAGCTGCCTATAAGCATGGAGAGCGGAACTACAGAGCGTCAATAAGTTTAAGGTTCTATCTGATCATAAGAACCTGAAGTACTTCATGACAAAGCAGAGGCTCACAGAACAACAAAGCCGATAGGCAGAGGAGCTGTCTCAGTACAACTTCGAGATATAGTACCAGCCAGGAAGTGAAGTAGTAGTACTAAACGTACTCTCTAGACGTAAACAAGACGTACCTATATCTCTAGAGGACGAGCGTGAACAAAGCCGGATTCTCCAGCTTCTTCCCGAAGTAGCCCTTACCTCAACGCATACACAACGCATAGAGGTAGCCCTATTAGTGCTTATATTCACCAACGATAAGGAACTACAGTAACTCTAAGACCAGACCCAAGAGCAAGACCAAGTCTACTAGCAGGTATATAATGCTGTGAAACAACGAGAAAGAAGCTTCCCTCCTAGCCTCAAGCTAAAGGTCCAGATTGCTAAGTGTGAGATTAATAATAGTAACCAACTACTATTCAGAGGCCAGATCTAGGTACCAGGTAGTGAAGACCTGGATAGCGAGGCGAACACACTACGTACTCGTATCGTTCAAAGCACCCACGACTCAGTACTTAGTGGCCACCCTGGTAGAGATAATACCCTCGCGTTAGTCAGTAGACGCTTCTACTAGCCTGGCCAGTCATAGCTAGTACGACGCTTCTGCCGCAACTGCGATGGCTGTGGGCGAAGTCACATTTGGAGAGAACGTCGTAAAGGACTTCTGAAACCACTGCTAATACCACAGCGTATACAAAGCGACCTCGCTATGGATTTCATTACTAACCTTCCCCTTACGGATAAAGGCGAGAGATACCTTTAGGTAATTATCGACCGGCTAGGAAAAGGCGTAACCCTTGAGGCTATGGAAAGCATGGAAGCTGAAGCCTGCGCTGAACGATTCCTGAGCTGCTACTTCCGCTTCTATAGTATCCCTACGTCAGTTATGAGCAATAGAGGGAGTAACTAGACAAGCCGCTTCTGGCGGCAGTTCTATAAGCTATTAGGAATAGAACAGCAGCTCAGTACTACATACTACCCACAGACTGATGGAGGCCCGGAGAGGATGAATCAAGAGATCCAGGCCTACTTACGTAACTACATCATATACTCACAGAAAGACTGGGCGTCTAACCTCCTAGCAGCTCAGCTAGCGCTATGTAGCCGCGATAATAGCGCTATTAGGATAAGTAGCTTCTTCCTAGAGCATGGATACAACCCAGAGCCTATTAAGGTCAAGGAAGCAGGTTCAGAAAACCCTGAAGGTCCTCGTGAGGACCTGGCGCGCAAGCTAGTAACGAGGCTCCAGGATGTGATAGATATGGCCTAGTCAACCCTTGCCTCAGCACAGCAACGCTACGAAGAGCAGGCTAATAAGAAGCGCCAGCCTACAGAGAGACTGGAAGTAGGCGATAAAGTCTGGCTTCACATAGGCCACTACAGGTCCCCTAGGCTATGCAAGAAACTGGATTGGTTGCACCATAAGTATACCGTTACGAAGGTTATCTCACCATACGTGGTAGAGCTCAACGTGCTAACGGCTATATACCCACGCTTCTACGTGGATACCCTGAAGCGTGCAGGTAACGACCCTTTACCTAGGCAAACGCTAGACGACGAGCAGCCGCCCCCGATTATAGACGACGAAGGCGAGGAGACTTGGAATGTAGAGAGTATCGACGCCGCTACCTGGAAGCGTCGAGGGCGTGGGAAACGCCGCGAGGTTCTGGTTAAGTAGGAAGGATACG
>VYYT01000257.1:0-40411 GCA_032988895.1 Colletotrichum kahawae | reverse complement strand
TTTTGTTTGTTTAATTGCCTGGATGGCTAAGTTTAATTGAGCTTCTTTATTTATAAGGGACATTGCTGAGTGTAGTGTGATGTGTATGTAAAGGTAAAAGATTGGTTTGTCTGGTTGAGTGATCGCCGAGCTTGTCTGATCGCCGAGCTTATCAACGACGTTATAATATTATTAATAGTAATTACTAATTATAAATATTTGTTAATTTAAAGATATTAAATGGATATGTTTTATTACTTTTATTTATGTTAATTTTGTATTAATAAATAAGTTTAGCTTTTTCATTATTCTAACTATTGTAAATAAATAATATGTTTTCTTTTTTATTATATTTCTATAAAGTAGTTCTTTTAAAATTAAAATCTTAAAAGGTTTAATTCTTTGTATAAAAATTTAAAAGCTTTTACTTTTTAAGTTATATATATAAAATATTTATTCTTTTAGTATTCTTTTTATTTTATAGTATTATTATATTTATATTTTATGAAATATTATACATTAAAACTAAAAACTACTTCATTATGATTAGATGTAATTAAAATCTTTTTAATTATAATAAATATTATATAAATGTTTTAAATAAAGCTTTTATTATATTCTCTAAAATAAAATTAGTTTTTATATTTATTTCTAATATATTTCTTATATTTATTGAAGAAGTATTATAACTAAAAATAAGTTTAATAATAATAATAATTACTTTTCAAAATTAAGTAATTTTTATATAAAGGTTTGAAATATAATTTCTATTGCTTTATATTATTAAAGTATTATACAAATAATATTATTAATTATTATAATTTATATTAACTTTTCATATTAAATAAGCTATTACGTTTCTTTTTTATTATTTAATTCTCTTTTAAAACTGATATTATTTACTTTTAAGATTATGTAATTATAATATTATATATTCTAATTAGTAATATTAGTAAAAAGAGTTAAAATTATGAAATATTTTATTTAAATTAAATTTTGATTTTGATTTATTAAGATTTTAATTATCAATTAAACTAAATAATTATTATTGGCTTAGAAAATTATATTAATATTTAGGTTTTTTATTAGATTCTTTTCTAATTTATTTTTTAAGTCTTAAGTTAATTTATTTAATTTTAATAAAGTTTCTATATATATATCTATACTATTTTATATATAATATAATAATACTAAACTATTTTTATTACAGAAAATTATAAAATATTTATTAAATTTTTATACAATATATAGCTTTATTTTTCTATCAATATATAAGTCTCTATTTATTATTAACTTTTAGTTTTTACTTTTTTATAAAATAGTTTAAAATATTATAAAAGATTGTTTCTTATATATTGGTAATTTATAGTAGTAATATATTAATAGGTTTAAACTATTATATTTAAAGTATTTTATTAAATTATTTAGTTATATTTCTAATTAATTAATTATTTACTTAAAAAGCTATTATAAAGGTTTTAGTTTTAATTTCTAAAACGATTATGTTATAATTCACTTTTCTATAGTTTAAATTATTAAATTAATATTCTATAATTTCTTTATTATTATAATAAGTAAAATATGTATTATTATAATATCTAGTTTATAGTAGAAATATATAAAGTATTTTAATTATGATATTACTGTATTTAATATATTAAGATACAAAGTTTTAATTAAGTTCTTTAAATTATTTATAATCTCTAATTATATTTTTTATTTTCTTATAATTATAATATTTATAGTTTTAAAGTGTTTTATTATTATTCTTAATAGTTATATTAAAATCTATAAATCTATTATATTATTTATAAAAATACTTTATTAAACATTATTTATTATAAAACTTATCATTATCCTATTAGGTCTTAAATTTATATTAAAACTACTATTAATATTTAAATTTTAAATTTAAATTTTGTTATTTATTATTTTACTTTTTTTCTTATCTAAAAAATTAATTATTAAGTTTAATAATAAGTTTAATATATTAGAAGAAATTATAAAGTTCATTAATTTTAATAATTTCTTTTTAAATTTATTCTTGAGCTTTTAATAGAATATTGAGATTTTCATTTCTTTAATAAAGTTAAATTAAATATTAAATTAATAGAAGTTCATAGAATATCTTTGAATAAATTTAATTCAATAAAACTATAAAATATTTCTTTTAATTTATTATTTCTTTTTAAGATTTTGAAACAATAAATAAAATATACTTTTAAACCTTTAGAAATTAATATAAATATTATAGGTTTTTATAATATATTTATTAAACGTTTTATATTTAAAATACGTTTTTTAAATTAATTTAAACTATTCAAAAACCTTCCTTTAAAAATAAGTAATTATATCTTATTTTGTTAATTTTATTAATAAAATCTCTATCATAGAAGTTTTAATAGTGTTTAATTTAAATTAAGAATTTCTTAAAAGTTTTCAAAGTTTTATTATAAATAACTAAAATATTAAACTTAAATTTTTTATATCTTTTAATAAAAGTTATTATAATACTAACAATAGTTTAAAAAATATTAAGTTTACTTTAGAATTTCTAAGTTCTTTTTAAGTTAATATCTTTTTTCATATCTTTATTGTTCCACCAAAACCACACGACGACGACTGGTTGGAAGGTTTGCCCGCGGGCTGAGGTTCGACGCAACGAGACGCGACAATGGATCGAGTGGGCCATTTCCCCTGCAAGAGTTTGCGATTTCGGAGGTCCATCTACCCCTCATCATTGGGTTCTTCGCCGATACGCCGTATAATGTCCCGGCACTATTTCCAACTACTACACGTCAGACTCATATTTCTCTCACCGCACTCGCCTTGAATGGGAAATATTGGACCGACGTATGTCTTGGCAAAGTTCACCACCTAGACATCCAGGATTTTCCGCTATTTTCCATCTTGGATGAGGAAATGATCCCGTCATGGCACGCATTCCATTGGAGTCATTATTACGCCGTGTCTACCGACTACCCACATCCGGTTGCATGGGCCAACATGTGGCGAGAGGCTTGGTCGGGTAAAGATATCGAGGGTCTCGAACTCCAGGTTGGAAATTTTGACTCAAGACATGCATACGGGCATTGTGTTATCCTGCACATGTGCTTGAAGCTTCTCCTGGAGCCCGAAAACGTTGACTGGTTCTTTGAGCTTCCACCTGATTTGCAGGAAGATTTGAGATGCCTTACCCTCGGGCAGATCAACGAGGTTGGCAATTGGCTCCAAGCTACGCTGGAAGATTTCGACGACTACATTACCCGGCCTTACATCCTGTGCTCTACAGCGATAGTGTTGTTGCAGGCGGAACAAATGGTCAGGGATAGCGAAAGACGTCACTCCGGTCAACAGGATCAATCGCAGAGTACTGTTGCTCGGCGACTTGGACATACTACTGCTGGTACAGTTCATTCCACCATGCTGAAACACCTTCGCTCTTGGACAAATCTTGAAGGAATGGAAGTCATGAGAGAGAGATTGGAAATTCTGGTCGATCCTGATTACTCTCATCGACTTTGGGATAGACTTAGCACACTGGCGGTCGAGAAAAACCAAGACGAAAAGGGTGTAGGCGATCGGGAGAAGATCGACGGGGAAGAAGTCGACGGGGAAGAAGTCGACGGGGAAGACGATGAGGAAGGGGGAAGTAAAGATGGAGGCTTTGCGGAGAATGAACAACGCAAGAGAAAGCAAAGAATGAAGAGATTCAAGCAGGCTGCCGGAGATATAGATGATGTGATCATCTATCGCTGTCTCATGATCATATTGTTGTTTCGAACGGCGCCGGATAGTACTGAGGTGCTGGAGTCGGGACTTTGGGACATGGTTTTACCTATGATTTAATGGCTGCGAAATGAGAGATTCATGAACCTCCCACGGCTTCTGAATGATCTGGTTAGTTGCTAACCTCTTTAGCTGACAGCGATAAGCAGTCAGCTAATTACTATAGCTGTCACTATAGGGCTATCGGCTGGGTACATAGAGTATAGGGTTAAAGCCGCAGGAACAGCCGTTATACCCTTCTTATTCCTCTTTTATGCGTCCTACAACATCGCTTACACACCCATGTCATATGGGTAAACCCATACGCCGGTACTTCGACATGGACATCCATGAACACATCTCTAGTTACCCAACTGAGATCCTGACGTATAGTCTTCGAACCAAAGGGCTGGCCATTTACATCATGGTCGTTGCTGTAGCTGTATAGTTGAATACCTGGATCAACCCCATTGCACTCGATGCATTGGGCTGGAAATAGTGAGTTCTGTGTCCAGCGAAAACGTCTATGCAAAATCTGACATCGTTCTCCCTAGCTATGCAGTCTACATCATTATCAATGCTGCTCTTCTAGCTATTCAATACTTTAAATTTCCAGAGACTAAGGAACGTACTATTGAAGAGATAGCAACGATATTTGACGGTCCACAAGCTACCGCAGGCATGTACGCTGGAGTTGAGAGTATGGAAAACCACCTTCGGAGTGTGAGGGAAGAGATTCCGGCCAAGAGCATGTAATATAGCATGGGCTTCACAGAATCGCAATGTATAACGTGCATAATTGGTGGGAACAAGTGCTAAACAGGGCGCGCTCCCTTCGCGCCCATGGCGCCCTTCGTTGAAGGCCACCGGGACGATGCTGCATTGGGTGTGGGCCAAGATACATCATCCCCGCTCCTCCAGGCTTCTGACGTGAAATTGGTCAGCCAAGACGCCAAGGGTCGTAAGTGCAGGCAGGCTGTGGCTTTCAAGTAATGTGAAACAGGTAAGACTGATGCAGAGTGATAGCTTATCGTAATTGACATGAAGGGCGCGCATTTATCTATCTGAATGGGTTGATCGTTACGGAAGAGAGTCGCCGACACGTTAATACAAAGAAAACCTCCAGGAGCTTCGTCTGTAACAGTTCCCATCCCAATGGACACCTCAATAACGTCACCACAGTATCGCCAGAAACAAGTAGTAAGGCCGATCGAAATCGAAATGGCCACCACCGACAAAGTATCTCATAGCTCGGATTCAGCCTTGAAAACTTCCCAAGCGCAACTGGATGCTTCCAAGTTAGCATTTCATCTATCGACGGCTCAGGATACGGCCAATGTGCCCATTTCTGATTGCACTGATCACATGTTGATTTGCAATTGGAATGAGGCCACCGGATGGAGCGCCCCCGAAATTTGGCCGTATGGTGTGTTATCCCTCCCGCCGAGCGCCAACATTCTTCAGTATGCCACAGGATGCTTCGAGGGCATCAAGGCCTATCGTGGTTACGACGGCAAATTACGCTTGTTTCGAGTGAGACTCAACTGCGAGCGGATGCTCAAGTCTTCTGCTCGCGTGGGTCTGCCTCATTTTGATCCTTCGGTCCTGGAGCAGCTTATTCGTAGCTTTGTTGCCTTTGAAGCTGAACATTGGCTGCCCAAAGATCGGGTTGGCGAAACGCTGTACCTTCGGCCAACCCATATCGGGACTTCACTAGGCCTTGGTCTCCAGAAACCCCGACAATCCTCGCTTTACCTCATTGCGACACTCACTCCCGGGTTTTCCACTAATGGTGGGATGAAGCTCGTAACGTCTCCTGCTGACACCTTTCGGGCATGGCCCAGGGGCTTTGGAAACGCCAAGTTGGGTGCGAACTACGGGCCTACCTTGGCTGCCCATGCAGACGCAGTCTTGAGCGGCTTCGACCAGGTCCTTTGGCTGTTCGGTAGCGAACAGTACGCTACTGAAGCCGGTGCAAGCAACTTTTTTGTCATTTGGAAAACTAGACAAGGGGACCTTGAGCTGGTGACGGCCGGTTTAGAAAGCAAGACCATCTTGGAAGGAATCACAAGGAGAAGCATCATAGAGCTGGTGCAATACCGTCGAGGCGATACTCAGAACTGGGTAGTTGGTGGTACGACTTTGGAACCGCTTACGGTGGTGGAGAGGGACTTCTCGATCAACGAAATTCGTGAGGCCATTGCAGATGGCCGATTGTTGGAAGCTTTTGCATCAGGCACTGCGGTATGACTCTCGCATGCGTTCAGTGGTTCGGCAAGATACTAACATATTTGTGTAGCATCGTAGTTGGTATTTGTCCTGCGCTGCATCATGCGCCCCTTTTTCGGAAGACGCCTTAGACGAGCTTGCTGAGTCTGATATCTGCTTGAGAATTTCTCACTCCGCCTCCATTGGGTATGACTCAGAGGTCACATTTACTTGAACGCTTCCCCTCTTAGCATACTTGGAATCTGCAAATGGCAACGGCCACCCGCCTTCCTCCTCTGAGGTGGCCAGCGACAGTCGCCGCAACCATCGCTTCTTAGTAACATCGTTGTCGTCCTTATATGCCGATCGCGCATGCAGGTTGTGTGTGTTCGTAACGAACTGCACATCGCCCTGCGGCAGAGTCATCTCCAACGACAACCGATGACACATCTCTTCCATCACCTTGATCGCCTCCTGTTGAGCGTCAGTGTACTTTGGCAGCAATCCTGCCTCCCAAAACCTCCGTAGTGCCCCCACATAGTACGAGTCCCACTTCATGCTCAGCTTGCCCTTGTAGTAGTAATATCCCGGCGTACGCATCCACTCCTTCTCGCCTTTGCTCGTCTCGCCTTTTCGGTCGTAGAACCAGTGGGGCAAACACAATTGTCGCAGAACGTCTGGTCGCTCCTTTCGTAGGATGTTGTAGATGTGGTGAGTGGAAACAACTTGCGAGTGACCGCCTTCCATGGCCTGGTGCAAGCAGAGCAGTCCGACGATGTCACTCTCATCGGAATGGTAGGTCTGAGCCTTCTAAGTTCGATAAATTCTCCCTTCGCCGTTGATCTCTTTGCCCTCTGCTAGGTCTTTGATGTGCCCCAGCATGTGGCCTTGACGGTTCTGGCTCAGGCGACGTCCGATGTATGAGCCTAAGCCAAGGTACGCGATCGAGGCTTGTCTAGTCGTCCATCTTTGCACGGGAAGACCTCGCAACACGATGAATCCAATTCCATTGATGAGCTCATCTCGGACGGATGCGAGAGTAGAGGCAAGCGATGCGGGAAGGATGAAAGTTGACTTGTCGACTTCGGAAAGTTGCAGGTTGTTCTTCTCGATGTCATGGATGGCGCTTTCGACGTGAGTGACTTCGTCAGGGGTGAAAAAGCGGAGCCAACGACTGGTATCAGCTTCCAGATCTTCCTTCTTCCATACTGTGCGGCCGACTACAGCCTCTGGCATCGACTCGTAGGGGTCTAGAAGGTCATACTCCGGCTCTCGCTGCCCGGATCTCAGGCCAAGTCCATGACCCCAGCGGTAATCGTAGACATCTCGAATAATCGATAGGGTTCACGAAGTGGCGAATGGTATTGAGGATAGTAGTTGAGGGCAGATGATGATCTTCCAGGTAATTGATATCGGCGGTCATAGAAGAGCTCAGATGGGATCAAGTTTATAGATTGATGGGAAGGCATCCTTTTGTATCCAGGAGCCAAAATGGTGTTCAAAGACCCTCGTAACAGCGTTAGACATCTGTCTGTAACGCTGCTCATCCTCCTTGTCCATGACTTCTTCCTTAGTTGGTTTCCATGCACGGGAGCTCTTCCAACACAAACTGTTCGCCTTCGTGGTTCGAATGCCGGGTTTCTTTGCAGGATTCGCATTGTCCTTCCTCGGAGGAAGACCGGGGGGCTAGTCGGATTCGATGTGTCGAGCAATCACGTCGCTTCATCTCGTATCAATCGGTGCGATAAGGCAACGCCCGCACCATCTTCCCGAGGAAGGAGACTCCGAGGACCCACTATGGCGTGAACGCCACCCCTGGCAGCATCATTCGCAACTTCAACGAAAACTGGTCATCGGAATATCTTACTTAGATGACGTTTTTTGGTGTGTTGCGTCTGTTAGTAACTTGAAGTGGCTGTACTGACACCATGTCAAGCCGAGACTCAATGTAGTCGGTGTATACTTTGGAGAAAGGCGACGCCTTTGCTTGGCCATGCGGTGGCTGCGGCCTGCTTCGGTGTACATAAACAGCAGCAAGCGCAGATGTCGGCACGTAGATCGTTAGAAGCACAGATTTCCAACCGCAGTCTAAGTTTTCCTCACAAGCTTGTAAAATCATATCATGTCATCCAATACCATCACCATGCCAATTTTGAAGGTTCAAGCATCCGAAACGAAGGATAATAATTCTGCCCGGAAGTCTTCCCGTCCTCGGGTTTTAGACACGTACATGGACGGACTCTCAACTATCGATAGCTCAGGGGCAACTATCGGAAGAAGCGCTGCCATCGCAGGCATTCCGAAATTCACAGACCCTTATCAGGAACGTAAATGGGTCCTGGAACGGATGGCCGGAGCTTTCCGAGTGGTTGCAAGAAAGGGCTACCTCGAGGGTACTGCTGGCCATATTTCAGTCCGTGATCGTGTCGACCCTGATACATTTTGGATTAACCCGTTCGTCAATCGTCCCCTCCATCAATACCCTTTCATTTCACAGTTGCTAATAAGCCGCAAAGCCTAGCCCGCCACTTTAGTCTCATGAAGGTGAGCGACTTGGTGCAGGTGAACATGAACGGAGAGATCGTAGGTGGCAATCATGTGAGTTTGGGAACTTATCGGAATTCACTGTACTCATACTGAATCAACGAGGTATGCATCAACAACGCCGGTTTCAATATTCACTCAGCTTTACACCACGCCCGTCCCGATGTCAACGCAGCGTGCCATTTCCACAGCATTCACGGAAAAGCTTGGGCATCCTTCGGACGGCCACTCGAGATGCTCAACCAAGATGCCTGCACCTTCTACAACGACCATGCCGTCCATGACATGTTTGGGGGTATTGCTTTTGAGGCGTCGGAAGGGGAGCGGATCGCGGCGGCATTGGGACCAAACAGGTGCGCGATATTGAAGAATCACGGCCTTCTAACAACGGGGAAGACTGTCGACGAGGCTGCGTTTCTCTACACTCCGATGGAGAACTCGTGCCGTGTCCAACTTCTCGCGGAAGCAGCTGCTGCTTCTGGTATTCAGAAGTTGATCTGTCCTCATGAGGAAGCGGAGTATACATACCGACTGACCACTCCCGAGGCCATGTGGCTTGAATTTCAACCCGACTATGAGTACGAGCTGGTCGTTTCAGGAGGCGACTTCCTACTTTAACCCCAGATACCGCAACAGACAACAAAAAGACTTTTGACCAATACAAATGTGTCATCATCGCTGGTTAATCTATTGGATTCTTTGTAGTCTTCTGGTCATGTGCTTGATAAGGTTCTATACGCTACACAGGTATTAGATTACCCCAATGCATTCTGGGAACTGCATTTAGGTCAAAGAGGCAGTTGAATAAGGCCACGTTCTCAAATGCTTTCAGTTACTACAGCCTCTGTGCCGCTGGTGCCTGGCCCAAGACGTTTTGTAGTCTGGCTGTGTGACAGCACCGTGAATTGCATGTAGCGAGATTGTGACATATAGTGAATATAAGATATCTCAGTGTTTCTTTGAGCTGGTAATGAATTCACCTTGACAGCTTGCTTCTAGAGGTGATTCCCAGGTGCATATAAAGCCCTTCCATCAAACCAGCTACAAACTGAGCAGAATGAGAAGCAGCAAGCCATACTCGACGTTGTGGGCCACTTGTCTTTGTCAACCGCATTCGGATCTTATACTACTTGATTTGACCCCCCGATATTCATAATACAGCTCAACTCTCTAACCCTTGCTTTGGCCACTGGGCTTGCCATCAACGTCCAGGGCACCGCTATCCGCGCACCCCGCAACGAGTCCGAGCCCATGCTTATGTACAGCCGGATGGTCGAAGCCGGAACTCTGCAGTACTGGGGCTCTACTTCCGAATCTTCCGCCAAGTTCGACTGGGATGCTGCCTGGGAGAACCAAGCATCCTGGCCGCCGGTTGCTTCGTCGGCGGTATTGTACGCCAATGAGCAATGTGGCAGTAACAACGTCGTTTGTTCCGACACAAACGGCGCCCCTACGGACCTGTGCAAGAGATTGATCAACACCTTGCTCAACAGCCCCGGCGTCATCGTCCCCAGCAATGTGAATGGTGTCTCGCTGACCTCAGATCGCTCCATCTGCTGGATCGGTTGGAGGGACACGATTACCAACATGCCACAGGTACGTAGTCTTGGACTTGTCTCCCGCTCTTGTTTGTGTGCAGCTTTATTGAAACATTATTTGTCAAGGGCAATCTCGTCGACGCCGCTGCGGCCACTATGGGCAAATGTGGATCGGCTGTCGACGTTTCGGGTTGGGCAGAGAACGTCAATCTCAACAACGTTTGCAGCCGCCAGTGTCTGTCCAATCGCTTGGGCTGCTGGTAGACTGTGGTGCTTCTTGACGCTCTAGTGAAGGCAGACATATCCAGTCCCACAAGATATATGCAGTGGATAAGTTCAAGGCGTACACGGTTCCGAAGTTTCGATTTAGCCTACTGGCTTGCAGAAAAAACTGTAATACACATGCATGGGCGGGCGTTTCTACTTTTGTTTGGTCGACAACATTGAATCAATCGCAGGGACTCTAAGAGCTGCAACAGAATGAGGGCGAACGCTTGTGCTTTGTGTATTACTTAGCTAGGTAGTTAGCAATGGAAACTCCGGTGATGATCAATACGTTGTCCTTTCCCCTAACAGAAACTTTCCGCATGGCCAACGACAGTCCGTTGTATTTGCGGCGGCGATTTTGAGTACAGCATACTTCGTGTAGGCTCTTATGGAGAAGTAGGAAACCCAGTACGGTAATTGTCACCTTCATTTTGTAAACTGCCACTGCTTGACCTTCAACAGGTTATACAGAACCACCAGTGTTGGGGTCGCGACTCCTAGTCTGCGCGCTGTGCGAATAGGGTTGCCAAGAATTACCTCAATCTCCATTGGTCGTCCTCTAATGGCATCCACCTGCATGCTGGGCTTCAAGTGTGCTTCCTTGGGTGTAAAAGCGACCATATCTTCTTGAATACCCGACGGAAGCACGCAGCCAGCTGCTCTTGCGACTGTCACAACTTCGTCCATGGCGGTGCGAATGAGTGTCTCAATGCCTCCGGCATCCTGCACCGTCCCCGAGTCCGTGTTTGTCAAAGCGCAGACTGTGTTGAAAGACGCATTCCAGGTAAGTTTTCTCCATCGATGCCAGACGATATCTTCTTGAATGTTGCACTTCGCTCCCCCAAGATTATACATGTCTGCGAATTTGACACATGAGTCTCGAGACTTTCCGTGGTTCTGAAACGGGAAGGGTGAGATCTGGAGGATATCCGGGTCGTTGTGGAGAAGCTCGCGGCCGTTAAGCTCACATCCAATCATGGGGACGCCCGACAGAAGTGTGGTTTTCGGAAAGGCGTCAACGAAAGATTGTTCAATGTCGATGCCGTTTTGGACCAAGACAATTGAGGTGAGATCCAGGGTTATTGCGGGAGAGATGATATCCGGGATCGAGTAGACGTCAGGCAGGTTCTTGAGAGCGACGACAACATAGTGAAAAGGGCCATGTTGGAGAGAATCGTCGACAGTGCGCTCAACTGCCCGATGGTGTCAGCCTAAGACCTCATTTTGACAGATGACGTACTATTATTGGGTCTCCAAGATTCAATTTCCCCATGGTCGATGCTCTGGATTCGGAACCCTTGGCTTTTCACCAAGTCATGATTTGACCGCAGGATGGCCGTGACCGTTGCCTGCCCCGACTTCTGCAGCGCCAAAGCGCACATCGTGCCGACCGGGCCACAGCCCACAACGAGTATCTTTACTTGCTCCATGACAAATACAAAATCATTATGTTGGCAAATTGATTGATGTCTCATTAGTTGAGTCGATTGATTGCTCAAATAAAGGAGAGAAACACTGAATACATATTCTCGGTCTCCAAGTGCGCCGCAGGCCTTTGCCGGCAGGCTGTTCTATCTTTCTACCTCGCGCCTTATCTGACGCGGCAAGAGACTGCGAGAGACTGACCCAACTAGCAATATTACTTCCTTCCCACGACGCGTCCTACAGAACTCTTGAACTTTTGCCACGAACTCACTCGAGGCACCTCGAGGTCCTCCTCCGCCTCTAACTCGGCCAAACCACTCTGGAAGTCGACGTCTTCGGACTTGATGGCCCAAGTATCTCCGCGGTACAAAAAGCGGTGTACAAAGTAGATGACCACGAAGATTGGGAGGCCGATGTATGCCGAAAGAAAGTCTGCCACCGACCATCTCGAAGGAAAAAACACCGTGAATCCGTCCAGCAGGCAAAGAATAGCGAATACGACCAACGAGATCCATGCACCAACCGGCTGCAGCCATGAGCGAGCGGTGAGCATTTCTTTCGGCACTTGCTGGGTTTCACAGGCCTTCCGAAATCGCAGGTAGATGATTCCACAGCAAACCCAGGAGATGAAACCGCCTGTGTTAACGAGGTTCAGCAGCCAGTTGAAGACGTCTGCCGCCGAAGAGTTGACATTCATGTAAGCCAATAGTGAAAACAGAGAGCTAGCTATGACAGCGTAGATCGGAACTCCCTGCTTCGTGCACCGTCTGAAGATGGCTGGGGCGCTTCCTTCACAGGCCATCGAGTACAGAGATCTGCTGGCGAGGTACAGGAACGAGTTTCCCGCAGACCAGGCGGCAGTAACGATAACAGCATTGATGACACTGTCCAGGCCTTTGATGCTGGCGTTCTTGATACCAACGACCCAGGGGGACGACGCAGCACCGGAGCCGCCGTTTGTAAGAGCTGAGGCGTCAGATGGGCAGATGACAGAGATGGCAATTGTACCGCCGATGTAAAAGACGACAAGACGCCAGAAGAAGTTGCGGGCGATCTTGGGCAGGTTGCGACGGGGCCACTGGACTTCTCCAGCCGTAACGACGATCATCTCCGGGGAGAAGGTGAAGGGCAGAACGCTGCTAAGAAGTGTAGACAGCGCTGCCACGAATCTTCCTGCGTCACCGTCGACAATCATTGTCTTGGTGGCGCCGGGGTGTTGCCAGTAGCGGAAGCCTAGTCGGTCATGGCTGGGCCCGCCGCCCCAGAAAAGGATGAACGACAGGATGAGGAGGCCGACGATCGTGATGACTTTCAAGCTGGCGAACCAGAACTCTGTTTCGCCGTAGAACTTGACCGGTAGCAGATTGAGACCGACCACCAGCAGAAGCATGATTGTGATCCAGACCGCATTGTTGACGTTCGGGTTCCAGTACTCAATGACAAGTGCAGACGCGGTAAGTTCGAAGGGGACGAAAACGGCGAATGAGTAGAAATACAACCATCCCATCATGAAACCCAAGCTTCGAGAGACGTAAGTGATGCCTACAGTAGTTTGATGGTATTTAAAATTCAGCCGGGGGCAATTGCCGTTCACATCGTTCTCACAAACATCAGCTTAATCATCTTGCTCTAACATCGTATGAAAATGAGATTCACGGACGCCCTTGTCTTGGCCGGGGCCGCGCAGACAGCCGCACTCAACGTTGGCCCAGACTACCAGTACCCAATTGAAGGTATTCCAACCCCGCTTTGGCGGACTGAGAGCCGAGTTGACTGATCATCGTCAGATTTGGAAAAAGATCTCCCTTTCTCACAGCCTGTTACGTTTGCCCATTTGGAATGGCAGAGATGTCTAGCTGAGTCTCATAACAAAGTGAGCATACCCAACTCATCAGTCCTCATTCACCGTCTAATTAACGTTTTTAGCCTCTTGATGTTGCGATCTTGGGGTTTCCTTACGATACGTCGACGTCATACCGCCCCGGAGCTCGCTTTGGACCCAGAGGTATCCGCGCAGGATCATCTAGAGAAAAGAAGGGTCGCAGCTACAACACCGTCTGGGGTGTCGACCCATACGAAGAGGGCCTGGAGATTATCGACTGTGGCGATGTACCCATCACCCCTTTCGACGCCCAGCATGCCTTCAAGCAGATGGAGCAGGCGTATCGTCAGATTCTCTACCATCCCACATCGGACAACAGTATGCCACCGATGTCACGTAAGTAGACTCTAAAGAGTTCTCGCTGACATGTCATCAGATCAATGGGAGCACCCAAGAATCATCAGTCTCGGTGGCGATCACTCCATCGTACTGCCCATTCTTCGTAGCCTAAAGACTGTGTACGGCCCAGTTTCTGTTATCCACCTTGATTCTCATCTTGATACGTAAGTCAACATCGATTCACGGAGCAAAATGCTGTGCTAATTGGGTCTTAGTTGGGATCCTTACGAGGGATATACCGGTATTGTGTCTAACCAATCCGCAATCACTCACGGTACCTTCTTCTGGCACGCCAGTCGCGAAGGTTGTGTGAGGAAGGGCACCAGCGTTCATGGCGGCTTGAGGACCAAGCTCTTCGTAGGCGTCCAGCTTCTATCGTGTGTATCGAATGCAACTGACAGATTTCAGGGCCCCAAGGATTATGAGATCGACAGAGACGTTGTTGGCTTCACCATCATTGAAGCCCACGAGATCGACGATATTGGGATGAATGGAATCATCGAGAAGGTTAAAAAGGCTGTCGGTGACACTCCTGTATATCTGTCCATCGACATTGACGGTAACCCACCATCTACCTTTCGAGTAACATAGCAAAAGGCTAATGAATGCAGTCCTGGATCCCAGTATTGCTCCGGCGACGGGCACCCCAGAGTCGGGAGGTTGGACTACCCGTGAGCTGAAGAGGTTCTTGAAGGGGCTCGAAGGCTTGAACATGGTTGGCGCCGACGTCGTTGAAGTCAGCCCACCTTATGATACTGTTGCCGAGACGACCTCAGTCGCTGCGGCGGATCTTATCGTGGATATATTGGCCGGCATGACCAAGAAGAAGGCCTTCAAGCCAGCACCTGAAGTCAAGGATGAGCTATGAGGAAGCAATTCTATCCGAGCCAATTACTGTCTTGCATGCGCTGGGCGGATAATCAAGTGTGCTGATGCTGCTGGCGATGCAGCTGAGGGCATCGCAGATCAGCTTACGTTGAACTACAAAGAACTATTCTAGCCGACTGATTCCGTTATTCTCCGTGGTTAAAATAAGGATATGAGGTTTTTCTAAGTAATACACGGACAATGCACTTCCGGAGCAATACTGTCAGACATACGGCGTGTTTATCCGGTCGATCAGCTGGGCACCTAATCTGACATAAGCTTACGCCTAGTATGACAAGTCAGAAAGCCGGGAGTTACACAGTCATCAACCGCGCGGGACGGAAACAACCATCTGCTTTTCGACGTCGATCATTTAAGATCAACATCAGAAGCAGCATGTGTATCTATATGCAAAAGAACGACGGCTCGGCCACGGCCCGGCCCGCCGCCGCATTGCCCCGGTGCGAATGTTTCTGAGCCGCGCGGGAGGGCTCCTGCTACCCCACTTCGGCGCCGCAAGGACTCCATAGCCGGACAGAATTCCAAGTTGAATCGGGAACGTGACTGAATTTACCACGCGGCATACCCCGCTCGTCGCTGCCCACGGCAGATCACTCAGTGGCCAACAAGACCTGCCGTGCTACCGTCTCTCATCACTTTTCAGAAAGTGGGTTAGTATGGACGGCCGAATGATTCTGCTGGAAGTAATTGCCATAGCATGATTACCGCGCGCTCATCGATCAGGCTCGGGTATTCTTAACCTGTTGTATTCTTCATTGCTTCGTATGATCAAATACTTAAAACGACGGCTTAGATCTTAATTTTGCGATATGTTCCTCTGAATAGCAAACTTATACTGCCTTCTTCAATTGAACCTCTTGCATCCACATCAGCATGTCCATAGTTGCAGTTATTGGGGTCACCGGCGCTCAAGGAGGCTCGGTCGTCACCCAGCTCCTTCAAGACCCAAAGTGGAAGGTCCGAGGAATAACAAGGAATGCTAATAGTGAAAAGGCCAGAGGCCTAGCAGAGAAGGTACGCATGAAAGTCTTTCAGAATGAATTCCTGTCTCATCGTGTCTTTCAGGGGGTTGAAGTCGTAACCGCCGATGTCAACGATGAGTCCAGCCTGGTCAAAGCCTTCGAAGGAGCAGCAGCAGCTTTCGTTGTAACGACTTATTGGGAGTCTGTTCCAACCTTGGGCCGTGATGGCGCAGGCCTGGAGGAGCTCGAGCAGCTGAAGAACCTCGCCAGGGCTGCCTCACAGTCAACCACGCTCAACCACTACGTCATGAGCAGCTTGCCTCCCGCAGACAAAACCTCCAATGGGAGACTGAAGGTCCCTCACCTTGACTACAAGCAACAGGCCATAGACTGGATGATCGAAAACACTCCCGAGTTGTGGTCGAAGACGACAGAGTTCTGGCCGGGTTGGTACACCTCGAACCTGGCTTTCTTGCCAACCATGAGATTCACTCCAATTGTACGTCAAGAGATAACTACAATTCGTGTATATACCAGACATCACTGACCAGAGTACCATTCAAAGCCAATGTCCGCAGGGTATGCGTTCATTGTTCCATCGTCTCCGTCCGGCATACTCCCCATCTCTGGCGACGCCCAGACCAATTCCGGCATTGTCGTTCGCGGAATCCTCAACTCTGGCGCTAAAGCCTACGGTAAGGTTGCAGTGTGTGTCACGGACTACAAGCCCATGGCCCAGTTGGTAGACGTATTCGAAAAGGTTACCGGCAAGCCTGCGGTGTGCCTTGAGATATCCGACAGCGACATGGCCAAGATCTGGGGAGACTTCGGAGTGGAGCTAGCGGCTCAGTTGAGATTCAGCGAGGAGTTTCCTGATTGGAATTCGCTCGCCCCTGGGAGAATCATTCCACTGGACGAGCTCGGTGTTGACGGCAAGTTGATAAACTTTGAGCAAGCGCTGACAGCGTTGAAGGATCAGATTATGTGAAAGCTGGGAGTGCTGGCAACGTCGTCAACTTATCTTCTATAAGAACCTTTTACCTTAGCTGCTTTAAAGACACGATTTCGGTCCTTATAGATACCTAGACACCCATGAAACTAAAGTGCTCAACCCAAAGGCTCCATGTTCTTGATGATTCGTAGCTTTCCATCAAATTCGATACTACTGTTTTAGTCCATGCATCAGTCTTGTGCACGCCTACGAGCCTTTTATTTAGGAGTCCTCAATCCTATTTTAGCCCTTAAGCCATGGAACTAAGGCACTTTTTGCAATTCTCCTAGACCACACGAAGTTCGACGGTAAGAAGTAGGCGGAAACTGATGTGTACGAATTACGACGACAAATCCGGCACTGACTCGAAACACTACTCGCAGATTCTGAGCCCATAGGCTGAGATCATTCAAATACGCTGAGGTGAAGTGCAACGCCAATGTGACCATACAGTCGGTGCCCAGAGAGGCAACTCTTTCGGCGGCACAGGGACTCAAGGGCAACTCTTTACCCCGGCAGCATAGCGACGCCCGCATGCCAGCCGTCTTTCAACAACCAGACAAGGCTCGGGTTTCCTCACTGGCCAGTGCCAACCACGACGATTGCCATTACGCCCGCTCGCAAGCCCACCTCATCGGCAGGGCTAACCGTTACACAGAAAACGTCCCTCAAATACGAGAGACGCATTCCCTCGACCCGGCGAGTTGGGTCAGAAACTCCTACTGTGAAGATACCTCGATCAGTCTGGCGTAGTGGTTGATGTCTATCGTCACGCCCGGCACTCACTGCGTCGGGCTGATTCGTCGTGGTGCCACTTTTGGAAGGTCTTGGCCGTCACCAACGACAGGTCGCGAGATGATTTTGGGGGGGTTTATATGGTGCTGCGCCGTTGAGATGCCTTGGTGTGTGGATCTTTTCTCTTCCCTTTTGGAGGTGGTTGCGTGTTTGCTAATCGTGCTATGCACCCCGGCCGGCCGGTGGGGGGCCCAAAACTAGAGGAACATGATGGTCGCTGATATCTGAGGAATTCAGCAGCTCTGGGCGGTGACATCGCCATGACGGCTTTAGCTGCTGTGTTTGAGACGGAGCAGTCCGTCCTGAATGGCAGCGTTCCCTGGTTTCAACTCCTTGTTTACCAGCCTCGCTACCAAAGTTGGAGACTGCTGAATGACGATGAGGCAACTTAACAACTGACCGGTGATATCTTTTACGGCTGAAATATGAAAGCCAAGGCTGCATGAGTCTGTGGTGGTCTCGGGAATAACCAGCCTTGTGGTGTTTCCTACCGATGTGGAGGGATGCGCATCCGTTCGGGATCTCGGCGTCAGTCTTGGAAGGCTCCAACAGGCTGAGGGAAGGGCTATCGGCTGTTGGGATACTGGAAAGATATGCACGAGGCTCGGAGGATATTTTGTGGCTGGTCTTGTCGAGATATGACCACGATCGAGACAGATAGCCCAGATTGATATCTTTAGCGTTTGTATTGATATCAAGCTTCTGTCCTGCTGTCATTCAAGCCACATGAACACCCCGCAGCGTGATGTTGATCAAAAGCTGATGTCCACAAGCCGCTGGACATGGCCACTTGCGAACTCAATTCTGAGATTTCCTGCCAGCCTCCGGCAACAGAAAAACAGCCTGCCGGAGAAATGCCAACAAACCGGTTTGTGTTGCCTCCTCATACCGTGTCGCATGAACCCAGAGGCCCAGAAAATGGCACAGCTCGATAGGTCAACCACGATATCACCTAGATTGCTCGTCTTAACCCCTTGACATATCACACAGAGTCGGATCAATAGTGGACGGTTCGCAAGGATTCAATGTGATGAGGTGGATATTCGAACGATTGTAATTCGCTTGTCAGACCCTTTCGGTGAAGTTGGCTCGCTTTGCAGCAACGACTCTGATAAAGGAACATGGGTTTTGGCGATGGGGCCCATCGGAGGCGGGCACGAGGGCCGAACCTTCAGATCGCCAGATTGGCTTTTCTGACCGCGAAAGTGCCCAGCCAAGTTCCTCTTTCCTCCGCCCAGAGCCTTGCGGAGATGTCTCCTCGTTGAGAAGGTGTTGCGCCAAGGCTGGTCAAAACTCGGGTTCCCTCGATTGGCAATTTCAGCCGTTGCCGCTCGGTTCCAGACAACGTGGGCATGAAGAGCCGTTCTTCAGAGGTGTTTGGTGCGACCGCGTCCCAAGGTGCAGACTATGCAGACCTGACAAACATGTATGCACGTGGACAGGTTTTTGTCACGTTCCACGACGCGTTATCATAAAACGCATCGAATCATAATCGAGCTGATGCGCCATAACGCGGGATGTCCCAGACTTCTGGGACCGTTCTCTGCACCTCTGTGCGTGAATGCGGATGCACAATGTAATGACATAAAATCACGCCAGATATCCTGGAGACAAGCAAGCACGCATTGCCTTCTGAATGAAGTGGCCAATCCAACATCACCAATGCCGCTACTGCTGCAACTTGCGGTATAGAGGTGCATCATGTATCGATACATGCTCGGCGCTCGATAGGACACTCCCCTGTTCGCCTCAATGAGACGACCACTCCAATAACGTTTCCAACACTCGTTGGAAGCTCAATTGAGGGACTTGCAGTAGTGATGTCGCTCGTCACATGGGCTTCACGTCATGCACCCCAGCGCCCAAGATCTTGGGGATGACTCCGACGCACCGATCATTGACGCCCCTGGAATTTTGGTGTTGCCTCTCCCCAATAATTCGAAACTTCGGTCAAGAAGTGGATACCACCGCCGGTCGCTTCTGGTCGGTCGGTGAGGAAAGCTCAGAGCCAACCGACGAGTCACTGGACACGTGTTGACCGGCTTTGACTTGGCCAGGGCTCACTATACGTATTGGCGTGCCAATTCAGTGTTAGTCCAGATATCCTGCCTGTCGGCGAGGATGGGAGGAGACGCTGTTCCATTTCCTGATGATAAGATGTGTTGCGTTGCGGGGTCCGACGCGCCATTCGGACAAAGCCAAACTCCTGCCTGTAAACAGAAATGGTGCCCTTGGACTTCAACGGACTTGCAATAAAGTCAGATTCGCTCTTCACTTCCATCCAGGTGAGGCTCACGTTGACATCAGCGGCAGTCATATCAACCGCGCAAACGACGATGCCGTTTTTCGACGGTTTCCCGCCGGTAGGCCCCCGTGGTAACGGTGATATTGAACGAAGATCATGGCTCAGAGTCCATCAGCGCCCACCGGCGGCGCACTGTGGATAACGTGGCAAGCGAAAACGAAATGATGATGCTCCCAGCGGTCGAGCAAACGTGGACTTGGGCTTGCAAACCGGCCGGAAACCCCGTCTGGCTCAATCTCGAACATTGACGCATGGACAATGCGAAAGAAACCATTGTGTCGAAGATCCAGAGGGGCCCCTTTGTTTTCATGTCCTCGAGGGTGGTTTGAAGGAGGTCAATGGTATCAAGTCTATTGCTGGATACGCAGTATGCCACGCAACGACCGCCAGACTGCCCAAACTCTGTAGAGCCCTGTCAATGGCTCGTCACATGAGTGATGGCATCTGCGAGACTTGTGCGGCGTGGCAGGTTTTCGTTGCATTCGGAGCGGCGAGGGCAAAGTGCCCCTGTAGAGGGCAGCAGGATCAGCATATTGGGCAGGGACTGGGCGGGGCTCGTTGGGGGTTTGAGTCGCATCACCGTGTTTGTTGACCCTCCTGACAGCTGCAAGACATCGATTTAAGGCATACAAGGTGCCTATTCCGTGTTAACAGCCAGGGGCTGAGGAGGTCATGGCGGTATGGCGATGAAGGCATTTGTCAAAAGGGCCCCCGTAGCGGCCACAGCCACGTCTGCCGCCTACAAGGACCAGTGCGCTTGGGCGTCAACTTGTTCGAAATGAGGTGGCAACGGAGCGGCATTCGTCCCTGTGAAGAATTTCGAGTCGCAGCGGGTGGGTTTTGCGTGCAATCCACCAGCCCCTGTGTTGATGAGAATGCCTGGAGGCTGGGAGGAGCATTTGCGGTGCCGGGCCGTCGTCGTGTTCTGCAGAATAGAGTTTGACACATTGCTATTCATGGGTTGCGTGCGTGTCCATTGAGCCCCTCAGTGCCGAGATGCGAAGGGGATTGACATCTCAGTAAGGATAGAGACCGTGTTGCAGAGATGAGGAGGAGCGTGGAGAGATTACGGAGAGGCCGCGAGATGGCGAAGTATCCATGGATGCTTACTGATTGATGGGCGAGAATTGCTGCGAGTGACCTTGGTTTCCATCTTGCCTCCTCATAGTTGCATACGTCTCTTTCCTACATAGACTAGGCACCAGACTTGGTCTTCATGAAGGAGGAATTACCGCTAAATCAGGATACGCGGTTCCTGCCCCTCGAGAAGCTGACCGCCATCAAAGGAAAGAGCGCGGAATCTCTGAGGCCCCCCCAATTTCCCTTCCACATCCATCCACGACCTCCTGGGCCGCGTCACGCCTCACCGCCCATTGCGTCTTCAAAGAACAATGCCGTTGATCAGCATACATCTATGCTCCCTTGACGACTCAGGACTGGCATCAGCCATCGTCAATGGTCCACGTACCGCGAGCTGAAATCTTTGCGAACCTCCCGGGCTGAAAAAAAGTCGCCCCCCTCGCAGGCCCCTGGGGACGGGACAACAACAATTAGACTCCCCTGTCACCGCCAACGGTCGTTGATCTTCAGGCCTTGTCAGCTGTACCAGGACCACCGTGCGCCTGTAAGACGTTTAAGTCCTTCCGGACGCGAATCCCTGCCATCCCTGTCGAGGGGGCCGAAGACTCGACCTTGGGCACTGCCTGTGGTCGGTCCCTGATGGAGAGCGTTGCCCGTGGGAAAGGCCGGCGTCCGTCAGACGGCAACTGGGTCGCTCAGCCGTTGAAAGGGCCCTGCCGTCGCATCACGGGCCCAATGCAACGATCTTCAACCGTCAGAAAGCGTCATCTGCAGCCACGACAAGGATCTCAATGCGCATCTTGCACCACATAGCGGAGCTGGGGCCATTGAGAAGACTTTCAGTTGACACCCTCAGTCAGGTGATGGAGGATCGCGGGGTTGAACAAACAACGTACCGTCGTACAACAGCTTTAGTGCTTTCGCCGTCGCAGAGCCTCCGCGAAGACGACCGTATCACGTCGAGGGCCGGATACACTGGAAGCACAGGTCCATTTCCCACCAAACGCAGCTTACCAGACAGCTTTGGCCCACCAGCGGGCGCAAATGGGTTACTTCAGTTGGTTCCAGCGAATCGCTCAAAAAGGCTTTACCCACCACTACGCTTGAAGACAACATCACTCGCTGATACTATGCTCGCGCCCTTTAGCAAGTATCAAGGACGGAACGGTGGATCAGGCATCATTGACGGCTGTCAAAAGTCTTCTTGGCGCTGCTTGCCTGCTACGTCGCCACCCCCATCATCTCCCGAGGCAGGATTCCATTTGCCAAAATTACAGGCAGTCAGACCCATCGCTCAAGACATGAGGCTCGGTGAGCTTTCATTGCGGAGAGTGCCCACAACCTGTCAGAGAGACGGGCCGTACAAGGTTGCAGAGAGCAGACCCGTTGATGAAAGACCCTCGGAGGACATGCCGTGCGAAGCAGGTCGGCAATAGCCCTGAGACTCACAGACACCGCTGTCACGGAATGGAGACGACACACTTGGCTCCAAAAGTGTCGCATACTAGGGAACTTCACGCCGACATGGCAACCGGTGAGGAAGGCCCCGCTGCCAAAAGGGGGTGCGATGCCGAAGTGTTGACCGACCGGCCAGACCGCCAACACCAGCCGCCCGGTGATGGTGTGCTGCTTTGCTGAAAAGCCTGGTGATGACAGTCGCAAACTTCCCGCTACTTCGCTTGCTCTCGCCAAGGAGACATCGGATAATTCACGCCGTAGGGCTCGCGTCTGTTGGTCACTGTGGACCTGGGGTTCGGATACATCACACAGTTGGGGAAGCTCGGCACGATGATGTGATGATGAACGGCCGAACGACCAACGTCAAAATCCCGCTTGCATTCATGCCACCAGTACCCGCGCCATTGACGAGGCCTTGTCATTGGAGCGGTCTGCAATAAGTTTGCTCACCATCGGGTTTCGCATTGGTTGCAGCAAGCTGGATGTCAAAATTCGTGGTTTCGAAGCTCCGCACCGGTCAATCAAACAGACCAGGTGAGGGGAAGCCCTGGACGTTCTCTGAGTGGCAGAGGGGAAGCTTGCTCGTTGCATGCGTACGGGCTGCATCTTTTGGCCTTGATGGCGCAGCCAAAGTCAATCAGGTGATGGCGGGCTTGAGGGTGACTTCCAATGGCCGTTGAGTTTGGCGCAACCACCAAGTTCATGCCGGCACTGGCAGGCCCGAAACCAAGCAATCCGAGTTGGTGGTTTGTCATTCATGGTCCTTATCACAGTCGTCCGACGGCATGAAGCACACGACATCCCGCATTTTTGACGCGCTCCTTGCCCGCCGGCTATCTGTCTATCTTATCTCAGCCATTATCTTCAGCAATCGGGCGCCTCCAGAGAAGCTCAATTCCCCCTGGGGTTCACCCTTCGAGAAGGTGACAGGAATAATGGGAACGGCAGATAAGCAGGCAGTCGATCTGTTAGGGGATATGAGATGTGACAAATAACGGGGGGATGAGGGGCCGATGCGACGCTTCAATTTCTGAGAAACCGAGGCCCTTCCCTTGTGCCCATCTGTCTGAGTGGTGAGCGCGACTGTCGTGTCGCGCCGGCCGAGGCTCATGGGCGAAAGGACCAAAGCTAGAAGCTCGTCTTCAACGTGAGAAGCAGACTTCATGGCCGCAGCTTGCGACATTGGAGCTTTACGAGTTCTGACGAGGAAATGACAGGTTGACCACTAGCATTGGTGGACAGGACCCCTGGTGTCTCCGTCTTACTTTGCGCTGCCCGTCGTTATGTGGGAGGCGGCATGCAACTGTCAGGCTCCGATGAATGGGCCATAGCTTCACGCAGCCGGAAGTTAACAGGGACATGCTTTGGCAACTCGGGGGGTTTACATTGGGCGCTCCCAGTCTCACCCGGTGGAAGCCGAGCTTCAATCGACTTCAGAGGTAACCTCGAAGCCCAGGCCATCTCGCGATGCTACCTGGAAGCGTATGCCTCGAAGCCAAATTTGCCATTGTTTCTGTGCAGCCTGGTCTAAGTTTACCTGCCGATGCACTGCAAATCCGGAGCAATACCGCCACGATGCAGCGTCAATTGTCACCCCAAAGCTGCCTAGTCGCAGCCCTATAATGACGGTCAACTTTGCCCAAAGGGTGTGTGTGTATTTCCCCCTTTATGAGAAACGTTGGACATCCAAAACGGTTTGTTCCAAATCACTCAGTTCAACAGACGACAGCATATCGTTGCGCTCATTTCTGACCAACAGATTTATCCAGCGATGGCCGGCTTGGCGACGAATCCTCTTGAACAAAGAGCGTATCCACATCTTCACCGGTCACCCAAGTTAAGCAACTGGTATGTGATCGCCCCCGGCCCCATGCCAGACCATGGTGCAGAGCGCGCTGCGGGCCACGCCGCACCTGCACCGCCGTTGAACCATTCATTCGGCTGGGCAAGATGCTGTCAGTTGTCATGGTGGCCAGCAACCGCCTCGGCCCCGGCCAGAAAGCCACACCGGTCACCTCTCATCGAAGGTGTTGATGCCCATTCCGCTGTGAAATCAAGTTCAGCGGTCGCTCGAATGCATCCGAGGCTCAACATGGCATCACACACACATACGCCCACATGCTGACCGAGGCCACCTAGCATCTGATGTGGTCGTCCTCGCACCCAGAGTCTTCCCCGACAGCCCCGGACTTTGGTCTTGTTGCGATGTCGCACAGCGCCCAAGACAACGCTTGCCAATGAGCGTTCCATCGTGCCTGACGCAGACACTCAGTTACTGCGCATGTATGTACGAATGACTACCGCAGCAACGCATCGCAACCCGGAACTATCCATCATAGTGTACAAGTGACGTTGGAACGATGCCCGACATTCTCGACTGCAATGTCAGCTGAGACGCACAACATCCCAATCGCCAGCAAGACATTGGATTCCCATCCCTCTGATGCCCCTACCCGAAACCAAAGAGCCTGAAAGGCAATTACCCGCCCGGAGACACATCAAAGACATGGTCTCGGGCTATCGGAATCGGCGATGGCGACTTTTTGACACCCCACGGCAAAACCCAAGTGACACAGCATCCCATCTTTCTGTTCATCCTTCTTTGACTCCCTAGAAGACCTTACCCCGGGAGAGCAGCAGCAAGCATTTTTTTCAGATGACCATCCCATCGTGCGCACTAAGACGCCACTAGCCCCCCACCTGCAAAATCCCATCATTCCCACGTTGGGCAGGTCGTCGCACCAAGGAGATACCGCGCGCGCCGTCGTGCTATTGTGCCTCCAACTCGTGGCGTGCGCGGGACGGATGTCACCAACGTGGCTCACTAACGGGCACCAAGAATCCTTACCGGCCTCTTCGCTCCTCGGCCTCAACCGCGCAAGAATGCAAGAGCCAGAGACGTTGTCACTGTCAACCACGGCTCATACCCCACGCCCAATTACCGTGGGTTTCAACAACCACACACCCCCCGGTGGCCCATCCCAGTCACCTTTCCCCTCTACACCAGATTGCTCACCGAGGACTTTCACCGTCCCCCTTCCTTTCTGTCGCAGATGCCCTCCGTCCCTCGAGATAATCCAAAAAAAAAAAAAAACGTGGACGGCCCCGGCCCGCGTGGGATGTCCCCCTTCGTACCAAAGAGCCCACGCCGTGCCTCCCACGCGAAGAAGCTCTCACTCGATAACATTCTGCATTGACGAAACATCTCGGTATCAAACCAGGCCAGACTGACGGATCGGCCGTATCCGTACAACCTCGCAACGGGCGCCACAAGTGAGATTCTCGACTACCACGCCAGCCCCGATGCCCAATAGGCACCAGAACGTCAGACCTCCAGAGATTCGCCCCCAAAATCTTCTTGCCAACGCCTGCACTCACTTTCCAATCTCATGCACCGCCCCGTTTCCGTCCGGGCTGCACGTCAAAAACACGATTGCACAGCACGGCATCCCAAAGCACCACGGCACCTCTTCTCTTCACCGGTCAAGAACCACCCCCCCCCCCCCCCAAAAAAAGCCCTCCCCACATCCCTCCTCCTGCTTGCTCTGAAGGCCTCCACACCAGAAATGGCCAAGGCACTGACAGGTTACCATCTGGCAGCACTAAACAACCCTGTGACGTGTGGTAGCGCCGGAGCTAATTAGTCCTTCCTGCTCCTCCTCCTGCCCCCCTCTCCTCCTTCCCTGCAACCCTCAGCAATTTAGCCCAGTTTACGAATAGTGAACTCGGTATATGGGAGCAAGGGGAGAGAGAGTGGCACATGGGATGCAAGCTGGCACGCACACGCACACGCACACACCACACATTCTCCCCCCCTCCTCAGAGAATAGAAACGACCTGGACGTTGCGCTTGTCATCTCAACTAGTGAGTGGAGGGGGTTGGAATGAGAGGTGGTGGTGTGTGCGCTTCCCGATGCTTGAACCTTGGATCGCGACCCCTTCGCATACAAGTGCGAAAAGCAAACTGTAACATGGCCTCACTCAGCAGACCAGGTTGATAAACTGGTAAACGATGGAATAATATCGGTAATCTTGAAGTTTTTTTGATCCCTCTCTTCTCTCTTAGTATATGACGCCCTGTTCTGTATCTACCAAGCGCATCTTGGGTTTGTGGTGTACGTACAAACGCGATTGTCCCACTGTCGCTTCCCGAACCAAGCCTCCCAATTGCCTGGTTGCCGTATCTGGGGTGGAGGCAGCGGACAAAGGCCAAAGGTGAACAATTGCCATGTCTCTCCCCACGGCTACATAAACGTACCTATGCAAACACCCGAAACACATGTGCTGCTAAACACCCGCCGCCGGGGTGCATACACATAGTAAATTCCCAAACTCCTGTCGTCTTCCCCCCCAAATTGTCACCTTGAATTCCTCCAGGACAAAGAAAAACCATCGTTGGACAAAAGCCCTGCCATAGCACCGGATAAGGGCCGTTCCATCAACGCGTATGCGTGTGAGACTGGTAGTCTTCGTCGAAGAAACGCCAAGCGTAAAAGACCGCAGCCCCAGAATCCAGAGCCGACGAGACAGGAGGGCGGGCTAATGCAAAGCCACGAGAGGTGTGGTGGCTTTCGCTTCGCTTTCTCCCATCCCCTCCATCTCACCCACGGTAGTGGAGGGTGCAGCAGAGTGTGGACAGAACCGGTCCCGTCGCGCGTGTCCGTTGACCGGGGGGCCAGGACGGCCTTAGCCCCGGGGACCAAAGTCGGCTCGGCGTAGGTGCCCGAATAAAGTTGGATAGTCTGCAACGCCGTCCCTCTTTCCCTGCGGTCCTTCCCGCCGTCTGACATCGTAGTGCTGACTGATGTTGCTTGCTGTGTTCGGTGTGTGTCTCTCTTCGCGTACCCAAGAAGCCATCTGTATCTTTCTGTTGTCCCTTCTCTTGCATGTAGTCCAGAAAAAAAAAAAAAAAGCCCGCTTATCCCTTTTGCAACGCCATCTGCAATGCTGTATCCATGAACACCCCTTCGAAATAAAACGCCGTAGACCGATAATGCAGGTTCGCACCTGCGGAGATACTGTTTTCTTGTTCTTGTTTTTTTCTTTTGCCGAGCCGAAAGGGATCCTCCTCTTGTGGACTGGGCGAGACCACTGATGATCATCGCCCTCTCCACCCTCACATCACCCACTGTGACTGCAGACGGGCAACCATGAAGTCGTCTCTGCCCAGGACCATTTGCGTGTCGCGGAAATGCTGCTCTAGCGCGATGCAGCTCGTTGGCAGACCGGTGGGGATTCGTCGTTCTACAGCAGTTGCGCAGTAGTCGGAGGTAATGTCGGCAAAAGCACCCCGACTAGCTGTCGACCATTGTGGGTGTGACAACCATGTCTTGGGTGCGTTTCCCGCCAGAAAAACAAAGGGATAGAAAGAAAACCAATGGATTTCTCAAGACAAACCCCGCATCTTCCTCATCCCATCATGTAGGAGAGCTTGACCCGAGAGGTTGGAGGAGGGAGCTGTCGGGAGATGCGAAATGTGATGAGCCGGAGGCGCTGCGTGCCGGATCTGCGCTCGCGCCTTTGCTCAGATGGACGTAATTTGACGCGGTTGACCGTGATCGACAGAAGAACAAAAAATTGTGGACTCGATTACAAGCCGATGGGCGTGTTGTTGCGCCTGATCATGTTTTCCCAGGGGATGGGCGCCGAAGGTTTGCATTCACCTGCGAGTTGAGCTGTCAGTTCACATCCTGCATGAGAAAAGAGAGAGCGCATCTGAATGCAAGCACGCAAGGCACGCACGCTGTGCTGTGCTGGTGCCTCGTTCGACCCAAATTGTGCAGCTGGTGCTGCCCACTCTGCCACCCATGCCAGTCCCATTTCCGGCTGCTTGGTTGGAGTTGGGTGGGGGCAGCCCAAAGGGCCCTTTTTGCAGTAGATGGAATGAACCCCTGCAAATCAAACGTGGGTGGGAGAGGCGCTGCCACGGCGGAGCGAGGCCCGCACAAGAGACACGCAGAGAGGGGGAGAGGGAGACATGCGGGAAAAGCGTCATGACATACTGCAAAGTTCATCGCCCCTGCCGATACACGTCAGTTACCTGCCATTCGGAGGTCGGAAGGGGGAAAAGAGTTGGCTTGGGCTTGGAGGATCTACGGAGGCATAGGGGGAAGGGGAAAAAGAAATGGTCGCGACGTACCTGTACTCGAAGTGCGTGACGCACGGTTGACAGCGCTGCTGCGTGCGGATGTAAACTATGCACCAGCGGGAAACGATATAGCGCTTGTGACTGCAGCGGAATTCTCTCTGCGGAGGGGGAGAGCATGTCAGTCTCTCTTCGTATAGGCCTCGGAGTCAGATGCATACTTGAGTGTAGTCGCACATATTTCGTTGGTGAAGTATTCGGTGAAACCGTGGACGAGGTGAGGGTAAGTCTAGCCCGGCGGTGGTGGTGGTGATGGTGGTGGTGGTGTAAGTCGATGAGAATTCGAGTGTCGACGAGAAGCCGGATTGCTGAGTAGGAGAGCGAGGCCGTAGTAGGGGTATTAACAGTTTAAAAGAAGGAAACAACAAGGTTTGATCGTATTCTCGCAGCTAGGGCGTCGTGAAGGGCTTCGTAAGGAGGGAGGGTGGTAGGCAGGATGTGATTTTAAACTCCAAGGTCGATGGGATGTGGACAAGAGTGAGGTGGGAGGAGTGCGGTTCGTATATAGCGTGTGTTGAGTGCTTCGGGGACAGAGAGGCGGAGGAGGGAATGAATTAGAGTGGGCAACGCTAAAAGGGAACCCACGCAAAAGAATGTTGCCGGGATCAGTCTTGCAAGGCTTGCCGGTCCATATATACGCAAGTACCGCTACGTCGGAGGTATGTGAGTGAGGGAAGACATAAGACGGAGGAGCCAGCGCGAAATGCCTGTGCAAAGACATCTCTGTCTGAGAGCCCGAAGGGAAGCCCAGTCGGCCCCCCCAGCGAGACTGGCGGGTGCACCAAGCATCTCGTTGGACCCAGTCCCAGGTCGTGATTGCCCATGCCGCTCTGCTGGACCCTCAGGCCTGCGAAGCCAACCTTGACAACCGACTGAGCGAGCGGATCGGGCAGGAAGAGGAGGGAGCGGAAGGGTACGAATACTGTTCGTCGTAGGGGACCGGGAGGGTGCGGTGCAACACGCCCTGGAGCCACCGGTTTTGACCTCTCAGAGCGCTGAAGCTGAACATCGCTCACTCGTTCGTTCCTCTAACCTTGGTACCCGTTTCCTTCAGGCTCAGGCCGGGCCGAGAAGAGGGGGTGTGCGTAAGGTGAGTTTGTTTGGGCTTGGGAGCAGGTAAGGTCTGGTCTTGTCTTGGGGGGAGTGTGCCGCGTTGTCGCTCAGCACCCAAGTCTCCAACGTCTATGTACCGTACACCGTGCTTGCTGCGCAGCACCAGATTGCCCACGTACTTTACGGGGTAATAAGGCCAACCGAAGGCATGACATGCCCTGCTGCGAGAACCTTCGTCCGCTCTGCGTTCGCCCCCTGGTCCTCTCCGTCCAAATCCGTGCTTGTCCAGTAGGTGCTCCGTCTCTAGTTGGTGGTCCGTTTTCTCACCGGTCGCTACCTTTATATCGGTCTGAGACTTCATCTGGTCTGGTCTGCACCGGTGTGCTAGCAGAGTCGCCGCCAGCTAAATGAAGCAGCCAACGGGAACATGTTTTTGCCCAACGGGCCCGTGTCTACCAGACGGCGGCACAGCCAAACAAAACAAAACAGCAGCAGTAACATCAGCAGCAGGCGCGAATCGTTTTGGCCACCACAGCCACGCCAGCAAGTTCTGCTCGACCGTCTAGGCCTTGTCGTAGGGCAGTGTGCCCAATTTTGGTCGCTGACACTAGTTGACGCCAGGGGAAATCCTCCCTCCGGACCGTCGCAGAGCAGCAACGAGACAGGCACCCGCCGGCTCATCCCCTAGAAGCTTGCGTCTTCTCCAACTTCTATTCGACGGAAGGCTGTGACGCGCAAAATTGAGGGGGGGACGCAAAACGGGAGAGAGAGCGGGTTGCACTTGGGATGGCGGTGATCCTAGGCCTAAGGACGCCTTACCTGAAAAAGGACACTCGAGGAAACAGAGTTTCCTCACTGTGCGAAGCTAGCCCAGTTGGGAGATATCGTCGGGGAGCTCCTCGTTAGTGTGGTCCCAGCTTTCATGGTCGTCTTGATGCTCTGTTGCCTCCCTCCCTCCTGCGGCAGCTCCATCAACTCCTGTCACGTCCCTGTCTGCCTCTTACCAATTACCAATCGACAATGGGTCCCCAGGCACATGACTTTCGACTTCCAGGCAGGGATTATGGAAGCAGTGAACGCACGTTCTCTGCGTGCCATCATGACCCAGACATTGCGCTGGGAGCTGCCGGGGTCCCTCGCACAAGGGGTCTGGGCGATATTGCTGGCTGGAGCGTCCCGTTGGGTGCTGGCAAACGAGACGGCCCCAAGGAGAGAGGAAACAGTCCCGTCGAGAAGGAAAAGACGGAACTGACACTGCGCGGCAGGGTGCATCAACCCTGCCGGTATCTTGACTCCCTCGACGGGTGGACGGGTGGGACACTGGATGCGCCTGAAGCCGGACAGGGATGACGACAAGAGCCGAAAGTTAAGGTACCTGCGTGTGGCTTCTGAGCGGACGGACGCGGTCCTCTGTGCTGTGCTGTGTACACAAATAGTAGGTCTTCGCAATCGCGTCAGAGAAACGTGAACGTAAGGGAGAGGGCATCACACAGCTCAGCAAGGGTAGGTGCTGGCGCAGACGACTGGTGCCGATGTGGGCTTGGCTTGATGATTGAGCGGTACTGGCTGATGGACGACCAGTGGCCACGGGCAGTCCAAACAGTTCCCCTTGCTAGCCTTTAGCGCGCCTTTTTGGTGGTGACTCTGGCCCCGATTATGCGCCACCTGAGTCAAGCAGTATTTCCCATGTCTAATGAGACTCTGGAACCTCAAGAACGAGCATCATGGTTGTAGTGATGGTTGATGATGGTCACCAAAAAAAAAAAAAAAAAAAAAAAAAGGCCTAGCAACAGATAGAAGCTAGTTGCCTCACTTCTGATGCGAGTGAGGAACGCGCATCATCAAAGACGACCACTGCAGGGCCTTGGCTGATGATAAATGCTCCGTATAATGTAACAGGAGGAAAGCAGAAGTCGAACATGTCTGCGCCGTCTTGGACCTGCCTCGTGGTAGTGGCATGCAATTGGTCGCGCTGGCTGGGGTTGTCTTATGCATGTCTTGTGCATCGATTTCTTGTATGGACCGGTATGGCGATATTCATGCCTCGGCAGTCCAATTGCTTCTCGCGTGTCAATCTCGTCCGCACCCAGGTCAACGGACTGCAATCTGCATCGATGAGGAAACTGGAGAGAAGGTTTTGCGGACAGCTAGCCACCGCACGTGGCGATGGCCCTGCGCAACGAAGATCATCAACGAGTTTGTCAAACCGAAACGGCGGCCAGGCCACTTCACTGCCAGTTCGTGCCACTTTCTGGGCGGTCCATTGCAGATGAGCCAGCACGAGACCCTCTTCCTTTTTCCAATAGCCCTCAAGGTGCCGACGCTAACACAGCTTTTGCAGCCTTGAAACCTGGGCGTGGAAGCCCCCAACGCTGATACCATCATCTCCGAAGAAGAGATAAGGTCACCGCTTCTTCTGGCTGACGACATCTTCCATGAAGGACATTGGGCATTAATCTTGCATCGTATTTGCCGGGATCGCCATCTCGAGTCCCACGAATGAGTAACTTGTCCACTTGCTGGCACCCTCAATCTTGCTGTCGTCTTCAAGCGATGATTGACAATCTCCACCATTAGCACATAGAAACTACCACTAGTCGCAGAACTTGTCCCATTTTCGGGGGCGTTTCAAATTCGCCTTGTCTTCGCTCACCAGCTGCTCTGTGTTCTGTTTCTCCGACTGGGTCATCCCTTCACCACGTGGAACGTCATTTCTACCGGCGGCGGGATGTCATCAACCGTCAACGGCGGTCCCATTGCCTTTCAACAGTCGTCCAGCCTTCCTTCCCGTCAGCCCCGGGTTCGTGCCGCCCGGCCCCGTAGCTGCTGTGTCGCTGATGGGTGTTCGTGCCTCGTGTTCAACAGGGAGATTGCCCGTCTTTGGAGATGGGGTAGTCCTCGTCGACAGACAAAAGCCGTCTGACCCACCGCGGCTAAGACCTTAAGCCCACTAGCACTCCAACATTCTGAAGTGCCTCAACGGCAGAGGGCGTGACTTGGCTTGCGAAGTTGCATCTGCGATGTCGAGATGAAGTCTGGACTCGCTCTTGACTCAACAGGCCTGTGTCGGCATGTACCGGTCCTTTTGCAGATAGAATTCGACCATCTGTCTTGGCCCTTGTCCCATCCTGGATCAGAATCACCGTGCGTTGCCTGCCGCCGCCGGCTGCAATGGAAATCCTAACGATCACCCCGTCGCAGAGCTTCAGCCCCAACGGTTAACCTCATTATACTTTCTGTGTTATCCGGCGACGTTGCATAGAAAGTCAAGTCAAAATTTGACGTCCGTGGAGATGCTGCAAGAGTCGAAAAGGCGTTGCGAAATTCGGCATCCGCGGCTGTACGGTTGCCCTCCAAACCGCTGGAGCACTGCTATTTGTTGTTAATCCCGAAGATCTTCTGGTGACTCCGCCAGCGGTACCGCGACTCCTCCAAGGCGCAGTGCGCTGGGTCCTATCAGGATCGACAATTTGTTCTTCACGTGGTGCGCAGGTGCCAGTGTGACTTCGATGCACGTTACTCGGACCGGGTGTGAACTCTGAGCCTTGATGATGATGGCCCGTAAAGGTCATTTCTGCATGTCAGTGCTTTGATGAGAGGTTAACTCTCAAAGCTCTGCACCAGCGGGGTTTGAACTTGATGAAGACCCGAGCGTGTTGCTTGAAATTGCCAGAATTGGCCAATGTGGCTGTCGCATCAGACAGGTGACGCGAATCTTCGCCCGACGTTGGTCAAGCAGGATCGGATACCACTCACTATGCCGACATGTTCAACCGATGTGTCGCAATCAGAGAGAAGCGATGTCTCTTCAACATGACAATATGCCAGTATTCAACACTGGTTGGTCAAGTGCCATGTGTAAGGAAACCAGCATTTTCCTTATGTCCGAGCCAACCGGCGAAAAGCAAACCACTAGCAATTCCATTCAGCGGTCGAGCACTACCTGGAGCCCTGCCCTGGCCATTTTAAACTTTCGAGGGGACCAATATGCGGGCGTCTTGTAAATCCTCTTGACCACAAAAAGCACTCGATGAGCATCCTGCTCCACACCGGTCAAGCTGCCTCCAGGGGTGCAGTCCCGCTACTTGTTGTCACGAGTGGCTGTCGGGGACGCAAGTGGTGAAATTGAGCGCTGACGAGTCAGGTGAACCCCTGCGCTGAAGAACTTGTCATCCCGGTTGGAGCTTCTAGCTCTGTTCTAGCGCCCGTGGAGATAGTGTTGAAGAACCAGAATTCGACACCACCACCATTTCCATCACAGACGCGCGTGTGTGTATCAAAGGTCCGTCCTGTGATGAGCCCTTTTTTTTTCTTTGCCGACGGCACTAGGCAGGGCTCTGGTGATAGCAAACTGTCCATGAGACATTTACCAAACTTCTGATGAGTTTGAAACAGGCTACCTCGCGATCATCGCTGTGGAATGGCTTCATTGAAGACCATTTCCGTCGATAGCGCGAAAATCCAGCGGCCATGTCCGGGTGGGACTTGTGACAGTTAGCTTTCCACGCCTCAAGGCACACGCAATGGGAAAAAAGGAGTGTGAAGGCTGTCGGTGGCTCGTCACCCAATGCGTGTTGGGCCCTGCTCTCGCGTGGATGTTTCTTCGAGTAGCGCCGTGGATCATGACCGGCCTTTCCGTTCCTACGGTGCAAGATTTTATCGACGACCGAGTGTAATGAGCAGCAAGGCTTGACCTGCTTATTTGCCTATGGCAGTCCTCTCGTCTAGACGCCTCGAAGCCAGGGCTATGTGGTGATGCTGGCTATCCGGCTAACCAAGGGCAGTAAAACGTCCCAGCAGCCCGGCTCATGAGCAACGGTGGCTGGCGCCAGTGCCGTTGAATCCTAGCCAAAATGGCAGCTAGGCCAATCAACAGCTGTCCCAGCTGGCTGTCTCAGCGTCCCAACGGCATGGATCCGAAATCTGATTCGTAAAAGGACTGCGGGCTGCATTTCCGATACGGGTATTTTCTCTGGGTCTTCATTTAACAAACGGCAGGAAACCCCCTTCTTGCCCGGTCGCTGTAACGCGGATTGAATGAGCAGCGACATGCCCTCCATAATCCATTTTTGCGTCCTTCTGTGGGAGCTTTGGGGGGAGCCCACGGCACGAGACAGAGACGGCCTGGGACAATAATGCGGTCGATCGCGATGTGGATTTGCGTCCGATGCCCACTCGGACCCGCTACCGCCAGCTGGCTTCGGAGCTTCAGATATTACCCAGTCGTTGTGAGGGCATGTGGCGCTGCGGTATGCAAAGGCGCCGACCTTCCAGGTGTCCTGGGCGATCAACTGAAGTCGTCATCGTTCTATCGGCCTGCTTGGTAGCCAAGACGTGGCCATTGATGTCGCTTCCAAAGTTCCAAAGATGGCTCGGTTCCGTTGACGGTCAACGCTCCGGACAACCCGACCACGTCCAAGGGCAGGCAACGCACATCGGTCGGATTCCACCCGACGCGAGATAGAAGTATTGTCAAATCGACTGCAACCTATCGCAAAGGCTGTGCGGTCCTTCGCAAATGTTCAATTACCGTGTGAAAGCCACTGAGTCAGGAACCCGGCAAGAAAAGCAACGCCAGCTGTGTGATTGCTGCGTTCGTCGTTTCTTCGCGCCGACGCGCTGGTAAGCCGGGCGGTTCGTCCCACCCGCTCCCGTTTGTGTTCTGCCCGCGTGTATGTATACATACGGCCAACATAGCTGTGGGGAAGATGGATAACGCCGCCTAGCGGGAGGATTGCCCCAGCAGTGCCATTCCGCCGGGTGCATACGTTCCTCGACAGGCCGCTGAAACCTCGTCTCCCTACCGACCTTGAAGGAGGCGGAGCCGTCCGACATCTCCCATGGTCGACTGCGATGGTTGGGCATCAACTATTGCGAATATCTCCATCGGATCTTTTTGTGCCGAACTCTGGTCGTTGATTGGCTCGACGGACGATATACCCCGAGATCCAGCCAGCCCTCTTCGGCGAGCGACATGGCCTCGTCGGCGAAGGGTAAGCCACTGTCGGATTACGCTGGGTTATCAGATTTCGTTGTGACTCTGGTGGATAAATAAAGAATCGCGAAGTTGTTGGAATCGTCGGCATATGTTTTACGAACTTGTCCGTCGGTTGGAGGCGGCCCAGGGGTGCTGTACCCTGCGTTCGTTCAAAGCGGGCGGCGATGAGCTCGGCATGCAGGTATGAAGCGCAGTCATCGGCGACGGTTCCACGTCTCCTGAAGAAAACGTCCTGACCGATCGGCTGACCGGTCAATCGATCATCATTCCTAGTGGCCATCTCCACTGCATAGTATCCCCCGTCCGCAGGATCGACCCATGTTGCCGTTCATTTGGGTGTCGACCCCATCTCCAGCAGCGGCATCAAGCTGCACGTCGAAGTGGTCTAGCCAGGTGCGGAGACGCCGAGTCATAGTGAGCGCCTGTTGGCAATGCTTCGGTTTCGGTGTCAGGGTGTCGAACCAAACTGCCGAGGCAGTGCCTTCCCGACTCGCGGCAGCCTTACGGCGTCGGGCCGGACGGCGAGATTCTGCTGCGCATTAATACCAGCGACTCCATCGTGAAGGCGAAAGAACGAAAGCGAGTGGCAATACTTACCTCGGGCGCCAAATGGCTGGTACACAGCTTGGGTCGTGGCGGCAAGTATCCGAAGTGTCTTTGGAAATCTCGTCAAAAAGGGGCAGTCGGTTGGTAAGGGAGCTCGTGGCGAGGAAGATGTTGGGTCGAGTTGTGTGGATGCCCTTGCATAATTGACTGGAGGCGAGGATACTGATCAGCAGACTCGGTGTGTGTCAGTTTTGTTGTCTTTGTCCAGGATGGATCCTTCTGGAAGACAGAACATGTATCGAGTGTTGTCTGTGGCCGCCCACGTTGGAGTCTGTCCGGGCCAAAATTAGCTCTTGTGGCCGTTCGAATTGACTTCTCGCCGACCACTTTCTCATGATATCGTCGGTCTTGGCAAGCTGGTATTTATTTGTACAAAAGCGGCAGGGGTTGACTGGAAGTCTCGCCTTGGTCGAAAAGTGGCCGGTAGACGGCATCCCTAAGCATGTTCGCGCGCTGGTATCAACTGTGGGATGTTCTGGAGTCAAGTCGGGTTTTTGACGCCTTTCGTCCAGATCTTGACACGGCAGTGGTTATTCTGAAAGTTGGAAGGAAGTTGCAGCCTTGCACCTTCCGCATGAATGCATAACCCAATCGCCCTATGTGAGGAAGTCGCACGCCCCCCCCCCCCCAGCGACCTCGTTCCTTCCACCTTTGTCACTTTGGAATACTTCAAAATAAACTTGGAAGCAGCGTCTGAGATGATAGATACAGAAGAAGGTACATTCAAGATGTCTTTATTCGGGTCAGCAATCGCGCGGGTTGATTCATCGTCCGGACGGAATATTGCTTTTATGTCACTTATGCCAGTTATTGCCAGTTGTTCAATTCCATCATCTCCTATATCAGTGTCGGATTCTCCAGACCATTTGCCGTTTGACCAGACAATAGAGAAATGGAGAATTCGTTAAGACTCCGTCGACCCATGCAAGCCACCTAACTACTCGTAGCAAACGGGCTGTTGGCCAGCGCGTGCCTGATATCCTCTGCTGCGATACTCTTCTTAAACAGACTAGCCCAGCTACTCAAGATGTCGAAATGAAAGTCTTGGAATGCCTTGAGCTGAAAGAAGTCGGGAAACAAATGAGGAATGTTAGGGTACACCATCAACTTGGTCTCAACCCCCGCCCCCCTCAATGCCCTCTCATAAATGAGGCCGTCATCTCTGAGGGAATCCGCACCGCTGACCTGTATGAAGGTGGACGGGATTCCAACATGCGGATTCTGGGCGTTAAACGGAGAAAAGTCCCGGGACTTGAGATCAGGCTCATAGGCGATGTTGAACATGTCCATAGCCTGCTGATTCAACCCAGGAGCCCCGGCGCATTGCTCTCTCGAGAAGAAGACGTCTTTGTATTTGGGGGGGACCACCTCGGGCTCGAGAGTCCATGGAACGCCAAGCCAGAGACCAGTGACGGGAGGAATCAGTCCGTCTTCGAGTGCCTTCTGTGTTGTGACCGCAGCCAAATTTCCTCCCGCTGAGACGCCTCCTATCACAAAGCCTTCTGCGAGGTCAACCTGGAGTGTCTCCGTGTTCTTCGTTATCCACTGGATCCCATCCCACACGTCGTTTGGTGCAGTGGGAAACTTGTGTTCCGGCGCACGGCGGTAAGACAAGTTGATCACAGTGACACCCAAAAGCTTCGTTGCCAGCCGGGCATAAGGGCTCAGCTGGTCGCAGTCACCGAACATGAAGCCGCCGCCAAACAGCAGCACTAGAAGCGGGTGTTTCCCCTCAGCAGATGGCTTGTGGACGCGAGCTTCAGAGGAGAAGCCATCTCGCATGGTGATTTTGGTGGAGTACTCGGTACTCGTATCCGGTTGCTGTGCCGCGATTCGCTGGGCTTCCATCGTGGATCGAAGTTCGGCACTTGGGGGCGCAAGAGGAGGAAAGGGGTGTGCCTTCATGTGCTGATCAAATGGTCAGGATGCTGATACAGGCTATCAGTGTATTGTTGAAGGACTTGTGTACGAACCTCTTCAAACTCGGTTCTATACAAAGGTTCAATTAGTTTCATATCCCAAAGAATCTAGCTATTACAGGAACATAAACTCACGACAGGACGCCCAACGGCGCTATCTTCTCTCTAGTATCATACTCCATCTTGAACGGGGAGGATTTCAAGTAATGAACGAAATGAAGCGTAAATATTGCTCGTGCGATCTGTCATGAAGCCGACAAACCAAACTGGCTGGGACATGATAACACATTGGGCGATTTCAGTAAATATAGATCTTGATGCGGGGTAGTATTTGTTAGACCTGTTCATCGCGCAATCGATTGTCCGTCTACACCGACTCGTGAACGAATCTCATCGGCTCCCACATGTCCCGCCATATGGGCAAACACCGAAGTCCCGACAGTTGAACTTCACGGCCTATGATGCGATAATCCCTGGAATATCAACTCCACTATCCACGAATAGCGGCCTTTCGGAAACATCAAAGTCCGTGAAAGCCACACTCCGGCATTATGCATAATTGGCACCCTTGGATTGTTGCTTTTGGGAGGTAAATGTGCCTCATGTCAGCTACATCGGAGGCTACCAGGCACATAATGGGTCACACATGATTCAATTATCGCAGAAATGATGTTGTGAGACTGAATGAGGTTGATAGCTACCTATTGCTATCCCCAAAGACCGTCACCTGCGCTTTGTAAAGCCAACAAGAAAATCCCAGACCACTGCATAGAAGCCAATATTCACGTCCGATGTGCGTTGGTGCTAGTATGAGCGGATCGTTTGCTGAGACCATTGCCGGTGTCGGCGATGCAGGCTGTCTCTTTGGTGCTAATATATACCCAGTCCATCGCCTCTTTCTACTACGCGGGTGGCTGGATTGGCTTGATAGGTAGCCACACCAGAGAATCCCGTCCTCGTTACGAATGCGGCCGTCTGATAGGCAGAGTTAGTAGTGAACGCAACAATCACGGATTTACAGAGCGAATAATACGTACTGAGATTGATAGTGCTCTTCGGGTCAAGAAGTTGACTGCTTGACTTGCAGAGGCATTCCATGTCGTACCGATCCTCCTCCTGATCGACGATCTTGCAGTATCCGCATTCGTCGTCGAAGTAGCCCCTAAGAATCATTGGCTGCATTAGAGAGACTGTGAATAACTGTCACGGGCTAGAGCCCGGATTGATATCTCCGGCTTCGCCGGAGCAGTTACCGAGATCCGGCTCCGTTGGACCCACTATTCTGCCGCAGTACGCCGCCTAACCCGGCCTGCTTCACCGCTGTTAGGTGCCTACCCTTGTAAAGTCCTTTCTTCCTTCTTCAGCTTAGAATAGTCAATCGACGGCACCTCTACGTTGAACAAGCCTAGGGGCCAGCCCCTTACATATTCTAAGCTCAACAACAAAAGACGCTATACGAAACCTCACGAGAGCGATATAACGATTCGCTAGAGGGTAGTGCAAACGAGAAGACGCTATACGGAACCTCACGAGAGCGACGCGACGATTCGCTAGAGGGTAGCGTAACGAGAAGACGCTATATGGAACCTCACGAGAGCAGCACGATAGATCCGCCAGAGGGTAGCGTAAACGACGCGATGAATGCTGAGATTAATCGCCGGATTAACGAAGCGGTCAACGTAAGCGTCTATCCTCTTCAGGACCAGATAGCCCAGCAGACGGCCCAGATGACGCAGCTCTTGACAGCTCTGAATGGGCTTATGTCAACGGATAGAGCAACCCCTACGCCGCTTGCGAGCAGCGTAACGACCCCGTCCACAGCCGATACGACTGTACAGGCAACGAGCGACGATCGAATGATGGCAGTTGAAGGGCGAAGGAAACCCCTGCCAGACCCCCCGAAGTTTACAGGAAAGCGTAAGGAATACGCAGGATGGTCCTAGCAAATACGGGATAAGATAAGGCTGGATAAGAGATTTATCGGTAGCGATGAGGATATCTGGTACTACATCAACGCCTGCCTCGACCATAGGCCCCAGCAAGTTATGGCCACCTTCTATACAGCAGGAGGTCCAGGGGGCCTATACAACCCTCAAGAGTTCTTGAGCTACCTAGACCGAACGTATAAGGACTCAAACGCATACGACCAAGCTGCCTCAACCCTACGAACCCTTCGTCAGCGAGAGGACCAAGCCCTAGCCTCCTTCCTACCCCGGTTCGAACGGATATTAGCAGAAGCTGGAGGGGCTGACTGGCCTAGT